>JAPYYX010000054.1:0-156048 GCA_030522605.1 Cremastinae sp. B BG-2022a
CGAATCTGGACCGTGTACGTGAGCCTGTACGTGTGAGCTCACTTACATGTGTGTGTACACTAACACACGGTGGTCCAGAACCGGCACTGTCTAACTACTACCGCCTTTGATAGGGAGAGTGAATCGAGAAATTTAAGTAACCGCGGTGAAACGCGCCATTTTTTGTTCACCCAAAAGAGCACGAGAGATGAGAGGAAAAACGAGGAGAGAGGGAGAGGGCGGCGGGGAGGGGGAAGAAGGTGGCATTCCCGGAAGGCTGTTTGTGTGTCGGAATTTGGTATAGGAGGACAGCATTTTTAATCACGCGAGCATTTAACGCGAGCCGGTGACTTTAATATAGAAGCTATGCGGTTTATGCATAGCGATGAGCCTCCTTTTGCCCGGACGCTTTTATATTTCTGTATATATTTACGGCCGCGCGTATGTTTCATCCTCGGTAATCCGCACAAAGCCGAATGCTTTCGCTAAAAACTCCATCTGTAGGCAAATTGTTTAATTACACTTGCGGGTCGGTGGCACAGTATATTGCTTTCGTGGATAAATGTGAAAGCTCGGATGGAAGCTTGAGGCATCATCGAAGCACGAGAGTGAAGCGAGAAAGAATGAAATTAGAGACGAGAAAAATAATTTTAAAAAAACTGTCTCGTATCTCATTTTATTCTCCCGGTGGATATCGAGCGATTTTATACAAAGATCGATCAATTATTCGAGATTGTTTTTTATTCAACCGGTAATGAATTTTCTCGGAGTTCGGTGTCTCTCGACGTTATCGTTTAATTGTTAATTAACACGAGAAAGCGGAGGAGAAAGAAGAAGAGAGGATAATATGCCCGTCACGGTGACTGGAAGGAATCCGGCAGTTTCGCGTCCCCTGGACGTCGGATAATGCGGGGAAAGCCCATTTAACCGGGCGAGCTCTCAAGCCCTTGAACCACCTTTTTTTTACCAGAATGAAAATGTAGTGGACGAGAGAGAGCCCCGCGCAATTATTTCGTGATTTAGAAGACGAAGAATGCGACACAGGAGCGTTGGAGAAGTCTCGCAATTCGCGCTCTCGCCCCGGACGGTAAATTTCTATTGCCATTGTCCCGACAGTCGATTCGGAAAACAACCCTTTTTCCGCATACCACGGATAAGAGAAGATATATAGGTGAAAATGAGCTAAATTTCTAGACGAATTTTTCAACTCGACTTTTTTACCTGAACATTTTTTTCGGGATTTTTTTTCAAATTCCACCAATTATTTTGAAGAAAAAAAATAGTATAAAAAATGTATTATTAACTGTCACGAAGGGAAGAGTGTAACCCACATTATTATATACGTGTTGAATCCGATGGGTTATGCCCTTTTTGTGTTCGAGCATTCGTGTATGAGTTTTTTTTTATCCGCGCACGTATATCGGTGGACAAAAGTGTTTCTCGGGTGCGGACCCCTCGTAGACCGGCGACCCCTCGGAGCACGGGGCTTTCGAGCGTTGGAATATTTTCATACAAATGTTTTGTGAAAATGACAGCGGCGAGGAAGCGACAGGGATGCGCACGGGAGAGAATAGGAAGAGAGAGAAAAGTCTCGAATCGACCACACGAGCCCCGGGGCTCAGATGCTCGTCTATTTTCCATCCTTTTTTTTTAAACTCGGTCCCTAAAAATATTATATTCCCTTAAAATGTTGTCACTCACGTTTATTCTATCGTACGAATTTCGTGCCGCGAAGCTCTCTCACCCCTTCGGTAATTACTTTCGTTACCTTTTCCTGATTACTCGCGTGCAAAAAAAATGTCCAATTTCCCTAACGAATACCGTCGTAATTGTTTTCACTCGAAAATTATTCCCGCAGGACCCGTCATTTTTTTCAATTTCCGAATTAGAGGATTTCTTATCGCGAACGTTTACTCCTTGTTTGCATACTGCTCTCTATTTTTGTTCATTTCGCTCTTCGATCTCTGCATACTGCTCTCTATTTTTGTTCATTTCGCTCTTCGATCTCTAATGGACGTGAAAAATATATTTACGCGTGCATTATTTATTTTTTTAATAGCTCCATTTTTTTCAATTTCCGAATTAGAGGATTTCTTATCGCACGATGAACGTTTACTCCTTGTTTGCATACTGCTCACTATTTTTGTTCATTTCGCTCTTCGATCTCTAATGGATGTGAAAAATATATTTGCGCGTGCATTATTTATTTTTTCAAGAGCTCCGTCACGAAGAGGTCACGCGCGTGGCCCGAGAGATCGACGTCATTCTTGTTATTCGTCAAAAGCGGATCTCGTTATGATAATTCGTTAACGAAACATTCAGTGATTAACGGGAAGGAGAGAAAAATGCGCTGAGAGGTGAAAGTAAGCGCAATTTTCCTATCGCATCATCGCTATCATATTATACGTTTGTTTTTATACGCACCGCCACGCGTCGTTTACGCGCCGAGGCGTGCGTGCATGCGTCCCTGTTTACGTTCCTCGAATGCATTACAAACATCAATTATATGGGAGGGTCTTGTCACCATGTACTCTCCGCACAAATACACATAAAACGAAAAGAATGATAAAAAATCTGCTTTACATGTATAGGTGAAAATCGTCCCCTCCGCTCCAAAAGTTACGAGCTTTCTCGCTAAAATAATAAAAAGCGAATTCCGGTAATGATCGATGAGTACGCGTTCTCTCAAAAATTACGCTCATTGTTAGCATTTCAACCCCATCGCATTTTTTTCCCATTCCGTATCGATGCTAATGGGTTTTACTAAAATCGTAAAAAAATGAAGACTCACAGGTCGAGCAAGTCTTTGACACTGCGAAATTGCTCGCGACAAGCTTTTGTTTTTTATTTTTTATCATGTATCGTACTCGTGTTATTTTTCTGAATGGGGCTCGAAGATGAGTGTTTTTCCTCGCTCGAGATCTCGACGTGTCGTCGGTGCTATTCCTTTTTATTTTTCTACGAAATATCATATGAAATGAGAATAAAAAAAAGTGGAAACTGACAGGTGCGTGGATACTTTTTAAAATTCGATCATTTGACATTTTTACAGAAATAAAAAATTGCAAAGGGTTGATTTCGAGTAAGAGAATCGTAAAAAACGTTAACATGAACATTATAGTAGATCCAATAAAAATTTGATTTTATTCTTCCACGAAATATAACATGAAATGAAAATAAAAAAAGAAACTGACAGGTGCGCATGTAGATTTTAAAATTCGATCGTTTGAGTATCTAACAAGAAAAAAATCGTAACAGAACAATTTAGAGTAAGAAAATCATTAAAAACTCTAACAGTACATTAGATTCGAAAAAACAATAAATTCAACTCACTCGAACTTTAGAAAAATGCATCGTCCTTCCCTTCCCATGGGAAAAGATGATAACAGGGAATTAAGTTAAATTTCACACGATTTTCGGCCGGGTTATATACGAATATAATAACAAAAATTGATTTACGAATCTTGACCGATGATTCCCACGTCCGTGCATGTTTTTGTACCTCGATCATTAGGATATCCGGCCTCTGAGAAAAAAATAAAAGGCGTTAACGCTCGCCCCATCTTCTCTGCTCTCCGCACTTCCGACGGCCTCTACAATAGTGTGAGTCAAGTTTTCCTCTCGCTTTATTGCCCATTATGTGCCGTGTGTTTTTTTCGGCACGCTATTCCGCCGTTAGATCAATCGTCGATTAATAAAAGCCAAAAGTCCGTAGAGGAGAGAGAGAAGCGACGAGAGAAAATTGTGGAGGGGCTCAAGAATCGCGCCCTCCCTTGAACCAGTTCCAGTCCGATGGGCGAGGTTTTCTTCTCTCTCACCGGGAATCCTCGCGATCGAAACCTTTTCTATCATTCATTCCGTATATAACCCCTCTATACCCCTAAAACTAATGCAACCCTAAAGAATATCTAATTATCTAACACGTGACCGGTCACGTGTTGAATACAAGCCTCTCTCACCCGCCACTGTTTTCTCATTCATTTATAGAAAATAGTCTGACCAAACGTACCGACTTATAAGAGATGATGAAGTATAAAAAAGGAGCGGAAAAAATATTACAAAATGAATCAACACGATAATTCGTGCATTGATATAAAAGATTTTATAAATTTCAAAAACAACGTTTACAGTGAAATAATTTTAAAAAGTTCTGAAATAACTCGATTCAAGCTAAAAATAATATTGAAATTATGAACGAGAATTTACTAATTTATTTTCAACTTTGTATAAATGCCATCAGGCACAGAATTATTCTGAGATTAACAGAAAAATGCAATTAATACGATGTGTAAAAAAATGTATTTACTGCAAAAATAAAAAAATGTTAGTTTAGGAATTTTTCTACATGAAATAATGTACTCGTCGAAAAAAAACTTGCGAGGACAAGAGGAAAAAAAACACTTTTTTTCGCACCCTCGATTTTCCCACCCGGTGTGAGTATTTTGTTAACATTGACTCTTACTGGGATATATTTTTCGTCAGTTCCTAGGCGCGTGTGTTTGTGCAACGTATGCCGTTATTAAGTGAAACGCGTGTCGATGCGCCACAGGTCTGACGTGCACGCAAGTTCACCCGCTGTGAGAAATTTCAATGGTTTTTCTCTCTTTTTTTTCTCCTTCTTTCCTCATTTTTTCTTCCTATCCTCTCCTCTCCTCTCTCCATATGCATCTCGGTGCTCACTTTTCCGGCTTATTATTATTCGAATTGACTCTCTTCTCGCTCCGCCTCCGTTGAATTCTCATAATTAAGGGCTCAAACGGCGTTTCCAACTTCTGTGCGCTCTCCTGGCATTCCGCGTTACGTGCACACGCGGTCTACGCGCGCCAATGTATTCACGAGCGACGATCGATCGTATAATTACGCGAAAACGAGTGTAAACAGTTGGATACTACACTCGACGCTATTAAATTCTGCACTATGTAACATCACTTTTCACGCTGATAGGACTCTACCGTGGAATTACGAGAAAAACGTGATGGCGCAAATACGAAAAATACTGTAATTTTCAACACTTTTTTTTACATTTGAAAAAATTTTCTCATTTCTATACTTATTCGATCATTATGACACTGACGTGTTTTTCAGCTTGTGTATGATACTCGAATATATTTGTTAGCAAAATACAGCGATGGACTTCGCTCGTTACAATTGCGGTGGAGAAAAAAATCATATGAAAAAATGGTTAGAAAAATAGTAACAGTTTTCAGCCACAGGGCTCATGCGCGTTGGGGTGAAGTTACGATTCGAGTGTTTCCCATGGTACTTCGCCTCTTCACAAATGTTTCCTACCAATCAGGTACACACGAAGAGTAGTCTCGAGAATCGTACGACATCTATTACCTCGCTCCGAACACCCCCACAAGTGTCCTTCACTCGAGAAGAGACTATAAAGCTGCATTCTCTCCCTTTGCTCCTCATCGATCGAAAAACAAAACTGATTTCGACCATTCTCGATTTCCATTCTATTCAGCTCCATTCATCTCTTCCTCAATATTTCTCCCAGTCACTTTTGGAACTGAAATACTCAATTTCTATCTTACATTTTCTGAGTAAACACCATTACTGGTCCATTTCCTTCGGCTGATTTTTCGTCTGTATAACAAAATGTACGATATTTCTTGTACCGGATATCGAAAAAAAGAAAAAAATTATTGACATCGTCACGTGTACTATAAAGCGACTCGTGTACCAATGAGCGCATGCTTGAACGCCGCTGTACACGACAATATGTTTCGATCGTTCGAGGGCACTGGAGAAGCGATTGTGTTGAATATAACTGTATACATGCAACATAAAAAAATGGAGTTTACCCTTCGGGGATGCTGGAGTGATGAGCAATATTTTGCCTAAAGCAGGTTAAGAAAATTTGAAAAATAACTCAAAATAAAATATCACCGTCCTCCAATTATATCATTGCACACAAAATCTTTTTTTATAATAATTAGAAAATAAAAATTATGTTTAAATTTCGTTCAATAAGGTTGAATATAAAATTGTGTTCTTTAAGCTCAAAAATGTTCGATTTATTCCGTTCGAGGAATACATTTTTTTTTTAAAGAAAAGCCTCCCCTTGAGCGGCGTGCGTACTTGTGTCGTGAAGTATTGAAAAGTGACTGAGTGATGCGTAATATTTTGCCTAAAGCAGGTTAAGAAAAATTGAAAAACAACTCAAAATAAAATATCACCGTCTTTCAATAATATCACTGCATACAAGATATTTTTAATAATAATTATGAAATAAAAATTATGTTTAAATTTCGATTAATAAAACGTTAAATATAAAATTGTGTTCTTTAAGCTCGAAAATGTTCGATTTATTCCGCTCAAGGAATACATTTTTTTGTGAAAGAAAAGCCTCCCCCTGAGCGGCGTGCGTACTCGTATCGTGAAGCATTGAAAAGTGGAGTTAATTGATCGGAAGTCTTGAGGCTGCACGTGCCACTTTTTTCCTCTCGTCATTGTATCAGTCCGGCGAAGATTTGACAGTGCTTTGACGGCTCGCCCGATCTCACAGAGATCGGGTATTACAGTACTTTAAATTTAACGCGCGTCTCGTTCGCGGAACACACTTGAATTTTTTTTTCTCCTGTCACATCTCGAGAACTAAATGAAACGCGTGTGTCATTTCTATTTCTTTTTTTTAACCTTTTATTCATACGTAACGCTTACGTCCTCGAACGTATATTTTCGAGAACGAATCTTATTCTTTTTTTCCTTTTGACATTTTGCGAAATCAATGCAATCGTCGTTTAGTATGGAATATTTGAATAATTCATCGAAAGCTCTTTAGCATTCAATAGAATTGTCATTTCGTTTGGATGATTTTTTTTCACGATTCACGTGTGTGTTTGATGTATAATATTTATTTCCTCTTTTATTCAATTTTTCCTGAACAGCTTTTTTATTCCTAATTTACGAAATATGAAAACAAATAGAAATGAAAAATTGCGAGCGTTATTACTCTCGCTTGTTTTATAAAATCGTACCCGCAGGAGAACACGATTGTCAGGGGCAATTCGTCCCTTGGTGGGAGAAATTCATAAATGAAAAAATATAAAAACTAAGCGCATAAGCTCGTGCAAATGGCAGGGAGAAAAAAGCGTTAAAAATAACGCGATCGCTCTCCGTCTTTCGGAGCACGCTCGACCCTTGCGAATAAAAGACACGAAAAAAAAAAACAGCATTGTATCTCTGTATTCGTAATTGCGCCTTCCATTTTCGCGATTCGTTGCAGCGCCCTCTTTTTTCTCTGGTAATTGCTGGTATTTATAAGCGATATCCCGACATGCTGGGCTGTCGCATCTCTCCGCTCTTCCTCCTGAAAAAAAAGCCACACCGAAAAAAGAGAAAATTCGTGTATACAAACATATCGGAGCGAGGAAAATTCAGCGAGGACTCGATTTTTTTTAACTCCCCCGATATTCTTCGCCAGTGGCTGAAACGTAATATGGTAATACGGGCAATGGCGCATATTGACATGAACGATGCCGGCAATTCGAGGGAAAAGAACGTCTCTCTCGCTCTCCCATTACTTCATTTTCTCATCTCCCTTTTCGTTCTCGCTCTTCCTCTCTCTCTCAATTTTTTCTCCGTCTCTCGGACGACTGTTTTTAATTTCCTTGCGAAGTGAATTTCCTCTCGCCTCTCTCGAAACCCATTCCCGATTCCCTCGTTCCGTCTCTGTCCACGCTTCTCCCTCGCGTTCTCGTCGCGCTTCTGTCTATCATCCGGCAAGCCTCTCCCCGATCCTCTTTTCCCGGGTATCATCGGAGGGTTGATATTGCCAGGAATCACTCATAATCACTTCTCGGCCCGAAAAACTCTCGACGCTGTATCCAGTGCACGTGAAAGTACGCGCAATCTTGCCAACTCTTTTATTCCCATGTTTCATATCCACCCATTTTCCTCCCTTTGAATTTTTTTTCGCTCTCTCTTCTGTCTTCCTCGTCGACGCATTCACTTTTTTCTCCGGAGAGTTTTTCTTGCTCCTCTGTTCTCCGGAGTTTCCATACGCCGATACTACCGCGCGATTATATTGTGTCTACCCTTGAATAAAAGCTTCCGGGAATATATTCTTCTTTCATTTTTTTTTCCTTCGTGTTCTTTTTTTTCCGTTCTCTCTCTTCCATAATTCCCCCGCCTTTATCCGTCTGGAGAAAAACCGAACGCCGGGATATCCGATTTTTCCTCGAGTCAACAAGCACTTTTCTCCATTCCATAATAGTGCATGTATATATTTTCGCGGCCCAGGAGACAGGAGAAAGATAAAGAGGAGAAAAAGCTTTCGCCATAAATTCGCCTCTCTCCTGGCGCAAGTCCACCGGAATCCACATTTTTTCATCGCCCATGCGGAAGTAATTCCTTTATTCCATTTTTAACTATTTACCGTGTGCGAAGGACTCCGAGAAACGGGATTTCTTTTCCGTGAGGATCGAACTACTCGAAAATTCAGTGACTCGGGAGAAATATTTCGATGAAATAAAAATCGTTTGATCGAAATGACTTTTTTCACCCTTAAATACACTCAACCCTTTCTTATCTCGATTTTAGCACGTGTCCACACAAAGAGAGCGATTAGGGAACCACTAATGCCATTTCCAGGGTTCAAACGCGTCGAGATTTGAATATATACGAATATTTTTCGTCATTCTCGGTTTAATAAAAAAAAAAACTAGTCACGCGCATACTTTTGTCGCATACCTAATACTTTTGTCAACTATGTATATTGTATCCAAAAAGGGTGGAGGAACAATCCTAAAAAAATATAATCGTCATGTGACACCTGCCTCTCTCTCCCTCGTGTCAAGTGGACATTAAGCGACCGCGAGCCCCGTGCAAAATGCTTTTCATATCGATTCTCGATCTCGCCGTCTCGTCACGGTGTCTCGACCTGCGGGGCATTCGAAATTAAATCACCATTACGGATTGTTGCTCGAGCACGCAATTTCTGTTTACGCATGAGCCTAAAACTGTAGCAAAATTACACAATCTTACGAGATTTAACACAGTCGACGGTCGTCACAATTTTATATTGTATGTGAAAAAATAGAAGGAAAATAATAATGACTATATACAATTAACTTTTGGCATGTATCTATACGATTGACGTTCGACACATGCATACAAAATAATAATCATGATATCCACGTTAATAACAACAAAGTAAAACAAAATTAAAGGCAGGGGCGTATATATGAAGTTTGCAAATAACGTGTCGTGCGATATTTCCATCGTGTGGGACGCGCACAGGTGTTCGCGGCTACCGCGAGAACGAATTACCAGCGAGTCCGTGCATGGCGCAACGTTTTTTCAACGCGAGAGTCCTGTCTCGCTGATGTTGCAACGATTTCTAGCCCTTTTTTGCCTCTTCTCGTATACGCGACGCCATTCATTAATTTTTTTCGTATATCTCCGTCTCGTTCCTCGTTTCTCCGTGTTCGATTATTATCGGGCCGATCGTCGCCCGCCACACATTGTAGTCCCGAAGTAGGTTGGAGGAAGAAGGACTCACGTTTCGGGATTTTACTTGTAATTTCGGCCGAGCGGAGTCTATTTTATCGGCAACGATCGATACATGCGCGTTTATCGACGCACACTCTCTTGTACTTGTTTGTCTGCGATAATTATAACGTGTAAAGCAAGCATTTCTGTCCTGGCACGAAACACGTGCTCTTTACGTCGCTCTCGCTCGTTGAAAGTCAGATTTCCTCGTAGGTGTTTCCACTGAACGTTTCCCCGCACTTTTCACTCAATGAGTTGGAGTACGAGGTAAAAGAGACTGGCAAAGATGTTTGAGATTGAGCAAGTCTCAGCTTTATTCAAATACATGATTATTTATTCATAAACACTCGGCTATTGTCGGATCTTTTTTTTTAATAGATCGAGAGGAATGGAAGAGTTATTGTTTACATTCATTGTATGAATTTGCAAATGTAATCGCCTTTCATTATTTTATAAATGTTTTCAATTTTTTCGTGGGCGTCGATTTTGACTGCATTGTTATTTATAACGTAATTGAGTAAAATTGATAAAACGTCTCTCAAAATTAATTTGAGATCTTAAGATTTTGTAAAGAGTGTATTGAAAAACAAAGAAAAAACTATCAAGAATGAACTGGAGGTACAATTCTTGCCAATAGTGATTCTTTCATACTTCATAGTTAAAATGTAGCCTATGTTTTTCTGTTAGAAAATTAAAATTTTTTATTGTGATATTTAAAATGATACTCAATAGGTTCCTAATGTTTCATTAACAATTTTCATATTATTAATTGTTTGAACAGTTAAAATACAAAAATTTTAGAAAAAATTGTTTGAGCTTGATTAACATTGCACTTAGTAAAAAAAAATTATCAACATTGTTTCAATAAATTTTTACGTACTATTATGAGTGACTGATCGAAATTTCAGATCTGTATCACCTTTTCGAGTTATCTCCAGTACATCCTTAATTCATCGCGCTATCTAAAAATGTAACATGAAAAATCGAATTTTTAATGAGTAACCTTTAATGTGTAGAAATAAGCTCTGGAGGATTAACGAGAAGGGATGAGAAAAGACGTATGGTGATGAAATCTTATAAGGTCTAACCGATCCACAGAGTTATTCTCGGTTTACAAATGCTTCTGGCATCCGTCGTTTTGGCCGTACAAGAAGCACCGAGAGACAGAGAGAGACCGGAGCAGAGGACGAATGGAGCAAAGCCGAGGGTTATTAAAGGACTACGATTAATTATGTCTCTCGTCGAGGAAGACGACAACGAGGTTCCTGCGGTTCGAGAACGAGTCAGACACACACCACGAGCCGTGAAAACCTCGAGGGTTCATCTCCATCTCCTCTTCTCTCTCCTCTGCTCTTTCCCCCAGTCCCCCCCTGGGATATCTTCCTCGAGAACTCCCGAGTTAACTCCAGATGCACATCGAGTGCTCGCCATTTTTTTCGCTGACGAGATTCCTCCCTGCTCTTTTTTATCGAATTACAATACAATGAGAGCGGAAATGGCTAATAACCCGACGTTAAATCGATTATACGAGGACTCTGATTATGGGAGCTTTTTAATGAGCAGAGTATAATTGATCCTGCGACGAGGATGACAAAATTATCTTTTTATCTACTCTCTATTACGATTTAACGAATTATTTTTTTAAAAGTAAAAGAACTTTGTTTAAAATTTGCGATTATGATCTCGGCGTCCACTTTGAAATGTGTTCCCTCTACTTTTTTTTACGATCTTGGGCCACCCGCAGTTAAAAAATAAAGAGAAGCAAAGAGCTCGTTGGACACGTTAGTTTTCTGCATGGCTCATCATCGTGTTTCCATATTTCCGTAGATTTAATGTGTACTCATACATACATTTGTGTACATATACTACATATATATACATATATAATACATGTACAACCACCACCGGGAAACGAAAATGAGAGAAAGCGATATGATGATAGAAAGAAAAGTTCAAACAAGGAGAAATGTTCGCTCGGGCAAAAGCAACGTCAGCGAGTTACTTACGCGTTTCCATAAAAGATCGTAAAGTCTAAAAGGTCGGTTTACAGCCATGCTTTTAATAGCGGCGTCGACCACCCCCTCGCAGGTCTCTTCGTGTATATAATATATCCGCATCATCTGCGTCCTCCTGTATGAAAATGACAAAACGAGCTTATTTATTACGTGAAAATATATATCTATATGTACAATGTATATATATAAATATTCCGTCTATGTGGATTCCGTAAACCGTATGCATGCGTAATCGTATACGTTATTGTTGCAACGTTTGCACCATGAAAATTTCCTAATAAAGATAAGCGTAAGGCTCTGATTATACTCGTATGCATATCAAGGTAAAAGGTTTTGCTAAATAAATGCATTTTTTTTTGCATTTTTTAAATATTTCTATTTACAATAAGGTTGGTATTGCATAATTGAAAAAATTGCCTTTTAATCATATCAAATAAATATCTTCCTAAATAATTTAATATTTTTCCAATATTTTAATATTTAAAGTAAAGTATGTGTTGCATAATTAAAACTTATGCTTTTTAATTTTACGAAATGAATTCAAGAAATTTGATTTTGGAAATGTTCCGTAATTTTTTCTGTGAAAAGATCTTGATAAAAAAATGGCTAGTAATTGAGAATAGCGCAAGGGGCTTTCGGGCACGCTCGAAAAATAAAAATGAATAATTTCGTGGCGTGCATGTGTCGTGTATATTGGGCTGTCGAAAGCGCGCGAGCAAAGAACTAGGCGAGAGTCGAAATTGAGGGAAGTGGCAATAGCCATTTCGCGTTCCAGTTAGAAAAGTTTTACGCTGGCAGTCAACCATCAGAGTCACGATAATTACTGAGTCTGCACGACGCGCCCTCTCTCTCACTTGCTCTCTTATAGTTTCTTATCTCGTGCATTTATCGACAGCGATTGCAACTTGCGAGAACTCTTCGGTTCCGGTTTACAGCTCTCTATCTCTTTCTTTCTTCCGCTCGCAGAAAAAGCTTTTCGACGCTTTTCGACTCTGAAACATTTCACGGGAACGTTGATGCGGTCAATTTTCGTACACAAAAAAAATAAAAGGTACGGCCACTGTTTTCTACCAACGTGAAATTGGCACGTCGTGAATAAAGAGCATAAATTATTTTGGCGATAACATCGGAATTTGAAAATCTCTGAGAATTCCATAAAGTTTTCTTAATACACTATATTTCATCATTGTTTTCAAAATACAGACATACTCAATTATGTTTTATAAAGAGGAATAATAACTTTGTTTCAGAGTAACGAATATATTTCCAGCTTTCGAATGAATTTAACGAACTCCTTTTTCCGCGATCTCTGACGAATACTTGGTGAGATTTTCATTAATTTCGTGTATAATGTGGGAGTTTGTATGCAGCGAAATATTTGAAATGTCGAGCGAGGAGTTCAATTACCAAAGGAATTCGTGTAAATTAAAATATGAAGCGAAATATACATTCAGAGGATGAAGCGAAAAATCTCTCGTGCTGAAAATTGTTGATGTTTCGTATCTGATCGTACGAGAGACGCATATCCGAACCTCGTAAATAATCCCCGAAAATTTCGTAATATTAAATACCGGGATCTTCTACCTGAGTGGAATATTATTATCGTTGATCTCTTGCGGGTTTCGAACTAGGAATTACCAGTAAGGGAAACGAAAAAAAAATCCCTCTGTGCTAATCCCCTCTGTGAAAAAAAAACGATGCACCAGACAGGAAAATAAAGCCGCATCAAAGGGAAGATTTGAATAGAATTTTTATTGCCCCGAATTATTTCTTGACAAATAAATAGCGGAGACGTTTTCCGAGGAATTTCTTGAAAAAGTGTCGCTTTCCTCGTGGAATATCCTAAGATAAAAAATTGTGTGTTCAGAAAGGAAAAAGAAAAAAAAAGAAAACAAAAACGAAGAAGGAATTCGACGACGTTGCGAACGACGCGATTCGCGACGCTCTTTCCCAACGAAACTTCGCCATATACAAGCAGTACCTGCTATAGAGCGTAAAAGGATCGCGGCAATATCGCTCCCTCACAAATCACGGCTTAGCCGCAATACACACTCAACTGCCGTTTGCCCTTCCGGACATATAACTATTACCCGCAAAACTTTTACTGTTATGGCGAATATTTTATGGTTATATTGTAAAATTAAAAAGCATCTCTCGAACCCCGCCGCGTTGGCCAACCAAATGTTCGGCTTGGATTCTATTCTGTCCCCGTTTTATATAATAACTGAGAATCTGCGCGCTCGCGAGCTCGCTATTAAAATCCTCTTGATGCAAACGTTGTGTCGTCGCTCAATTTTTATTTTTTTCTTTGCATTTTTTATTAAGTAATTTTATACCTTGCCGAATTCTTGCAAAATTTGTTTTTTTGATTTTAATTTTGTTATTTTTACGAATTTGTTGTTAACATTTAACTTTTTAATTTCAATAACTCATGCGGATAGATCCATATTGAGAGCCGTAAATCTTTTTCACATTTTTTAAGATTTTTAATTTTCATTTCGAGCCCGTAAGCGAATTTAATGTTCACCCAATCTCTTCTTCAATAATCCAGGATCAACCAGCACTTATTAGTCCTTTAACGTGAAGAATAATTGTATTTTCGAATCCCCACACACGGATCGGAGAACCATATGCGCATATGAATGTACATAGAAAAATTCTCCCCCTCGAAAATGTGCGGTCGTTGAAAAAAAGAGAAATCGTTTGCGTTTTTCCCCGGTTCGATTTTTCAGCGGAACTCGAATCGCCTTGAGGGGTTTGGTGACCGAAAAAAAACCACTATTTGACTTTCATTACGCTCGTGTGTTCGAATCGGCGAGAAATTTATCGGGCAGATCATCTTTTTTTTGACGAGAATGATCCCTGATAAAGGGCCCTCTCCGGTTATTATGTACACGAATGTATACATAAGTCGAATTCTTACTCACCGTGGCGCAGGCTTAGCACCCCACAGAATTTTACGAATTTTCCAATCCGTTTTCTGTTCTGGTCTTTTTTTCTCTTTCTCGCTCTCTCTATTTTTCCTTTCCCTTTGCGATTTTCAACTAATAGCGGTCCGGAGATGGCGCATCATCGTTCAACCAAAAGGAAGAGAGACGGCGATACACACAGATAATAAATAGGGAGAATAGACGCGAGGGAGACTTTAAACCCCCCGCAAGCTCGTAAATCAGACGGACTGAAAAATTCAACTTCCACCACTCGCTACTCCGATCTATATCCTCCGATTCTCTCGCTCTCTCTTTCTCTCTCGCTCGCTCCATCTATTTTTTTCTCTCTCCTTTTTTCTCACTATCTTCATCTCTCTTTCATCTTCTACTCATCTCTCCCTTTTTTTATTTCTATTTTTATCGTTCACTGCCGAGATTAGCAGATTAGGCATTATCGTCGAGTGAATGAACCCACGTGCAACCTGCTCCCTTTAAACAGCCAATTGCTTTTTAGAATCAACATTCGGATGTATTTTTCGAGCGATGAAACCGATCAGCGAGATCTTGAATTATTATGCTCTAAGATGCGATTAATTTCTCTCCGGATTTATATTTCAAAATACAAATCGCAGGTGGTGAGTTTTTTCATTTTTCATATAAATCAAAGTCAAAAATAATAACTTGTTTTATTTTAAATAAAAAAAACATGACTTTAAAAAATGACAGGTATGTCAATTTTTATATAATACAAAATGTCTAAAAGTCAGCTTTCTCTTGAAAATTCACCCTTAAAGGTTCACGGAGATATACCGTACCTTTTTCAACCCTCTCCTAACAGTCAGCGAGAGCAAAGAACGCCGAGACTGACAAGGGAGCAATTTGCCAGTTGTTTAAGTGCCAAGTGTTAAGTGCTCCGTCGTTTATGTTTCGCCATTATTGTTTTATGTTTTCAACGCCCCTCGTCCCGTAATTTCTGGATGTCGTGTGTGAAGCGCACAACGCGACAGGACGTTACTGCGCGCGAAATGTATATGCGAGGCGAACTGCACGTTTCGGGCGTGTTTTACATCGGCCATCGTCGAAGGATTTTCTCTTCGGTGCGCGCATTCGTCGACGTACACTTACCCAGGACTTGTACACGCCGATTGAAATTAATTCGAGGTTTATTATGCCGAGACGCAAAGCTCAGTCCTGACTGTTCGCTCCAAGATAGGCTAAAGTTTTAGAATGAGATTTCATCTTTGTGTGCTCGCTCATTTATTATTCTTATGCTATATGATGTCAACTGAGAAATTTATCTCATTTTCGCAAAGCAGAGCGAATCATTTTTATTTTTTTATGTCTCTTTTCTCACTCGTAATTTTTATTGCGTTAACTTTTAATGCTTGGACTTTTATTTAATTATTTTTATTGTTATGATTTTTAAATGACGCACGCTTTTACTTCATGTGTTTGAAATTTATGATTTTTGACAGCTGATGTGATTTTTTATACAGAAAATTTCATCCAAATTTTCTCCGGTTTTTTTACGCTCGTGAACGAATGTTTTAAGATGAGAAAAAAAGCAATTTTGATGAAGATTGACGATGTGTGACTGAACTATAAAATCACCGGGGGTTAGTTTTGGCCTCCTTAAATAAATTCAAGAAAGATTGTAAAAACAAATTCCGTGGTGTGACTCCTCGCCGAGAATAACTGGCGAGGGCATAATTATCTGTCGGATTAGCGAGAGAGAATTTCATTCGCGTTTTACGAGTTTTTGAGAACGGAGAGCTCACAAAGCGCGCAGATAAGTACGCAGCTTTTAGGACGGTGATAAAAGCAACCCTCGAGCGTCTGTATACGAGTCTCGCAATATCATAGAAAATCGACTTATTAAAATACCGGAACTCTTTTTTTTGTTTCGTTTTTTCTTAGAGTCATATATGAAGAGAGCTTTCGAGAGTAGGACCGCAGACGTTATTGGTTACCGAAACAGAGGAAGACCGCGCGATGCATTCTTTTTTTTTTCGTTGCCAGTCTTTATTTAAAACTTTTTTATTTCCATTTTCTTTTCGTATTTTTTTATGACGGGCTAGTACCGCGACGAACCCTTCCGGAAAAAGCCGCTTCTCGGGTCATTACGCCCCGATAATAACTCTCATAAGCCAGAATCTACGAAACTCGGAAAACTATTAGCATATTAATGGCCGGCAGTTCAGTTAACCCTTTCATCGGCGTTGGGACCAGATTTGCATCTCTCAGGGATCGGGGTGTACATGCTGGCTCACACTATGATGACACTTTTTCATTCCATTATAAATATTGTTTTACATTTTTGATTCAATTTTTGTAATATACGTTTTGATTCGTTTTAAAAATTGTACTACAATTGTAAATCAATGGAGAAAACTGTCAGCATCGAAATAAAATATTCAAAGAGAAAATTCATTACGTTGCGGTCGATTAAATTTCCGGTGATCAATTTTTATAAATTAACATTTTTTTGTGAATTAGTTTATGTAGATTTTGTCATAGTTACATTTTTTGGATGAGCCTGTAAGTTGGTGAGAGAAATAAAAAAAGAGTTGGGGTAAATCGCGAGCGGTGGCAGTGCGTTAAAATCCCCGGTCACATGGCCTCTCCGTATTCGCGAGACCGAAATTAACATGACAAACTACCCCAAGCAATAAGGGACAAAGATATATGATCGTGGATATGCGGGTGTGTAGATCGTAGAAACAATAGACGTCGGGATGCGAGAAAGAGAGCGCGAGGGTTTTCATCTCTCATCGAAGCGGAATTCTCTTTTCGTACTTTATTATTGTCTCTCAAAGAATACACTTAATCCCTGATGAAAAAGAATATATATAATTTTTCCCACATGTGAATTTTTAAACGATTTTTGCATATTTTAATATTTATGAAACTTTTACACTGACATTTTTTTCATTCATTTTGACTTTTCTCATGTATTTGTTTTTAGTATCTGAATAACAATAAAAGTTTTGGGCATGATAATTTTAATCGACAAAATCCTTTTAACTCAATTCTGAAATTGTGTATTAAAAATATTTTTACATATATTTTATTTTGATTACATTTTAATTAATTGGGATTATTAAGTTCATGAATTGAGATATTGTACAATCTTTGGATCGAGGACCGAAGCTTTTTTTTATCGCTTACTGCCCCGGCCAATTTGGAACGAGCTCATACCACACACCGGATGATTGCCACCGTAAAACGCCAGGAATCCTCAGTGTCTCGAGACTCGTCGTCGTCTTAGCCGTCGCCGTTCGTGAATTAGCATTCTAATTTGGCTTTTCCTTGCGGCGGGCGGATTTTCCCAAGAGCGCTCGTAAACTTCGGTAATTAACCGTTCTTCTCGTCCATCGCGAGGATTTAAACTCCGATATACCGTCCTCGTTCTTTTTATTTTTCGCATTCTGACGATAAAATTATACATCGATTAATAATGTTTTTAATACTTTGTGAAATAAATGTCAAGAAATTTTGAATAAAAATATTTCCGGTTCGCATAGCCGTACAAAACGATCTTTTCATTTCTTTTTCTTTTGAGCGTCGTCGCAGGAAAAGTAAATGTAATCCTGCGCGGAAAAGCATCGAAGGTGAAGAAAAGAAGTATGAGGAGAGTGTTAAAGTGTATATAGATATAAATTATTATAATATGAACATATAGATAAAAAATAAGGGGAGATGAAATAAGAGCAAGAGAGAATACGAATCCTTTTGATGCCCGAGCTCTCGTAATGAGGAGTCAGGATCCTTTCAAGGATCTGCGCTACAAAGAGAACCCGCGAGATTTGATAATTACAAGGATTATATTTTGGTTTAAAAAAGACGCTTTTCTGAGTTACGCGGATTGAGGTTCAGTTATGTCGAGCCTCTTTTCTCCTTTTCTCACTGTATTTCACCTCTCTCTCTCTTTTTCTCGCCCTTATCACCAGACCGCGAAGAAAATTCTCTAAATCTGCTCGTTAAGCCTTCAGGGCGTACCATTGACATTTTCTCTCGGTACCTCTTCTTTTCCGCTCGTTCCCTTTCTCTCTTTGGTCGCCAGGTGCATGGAGCAGGACAATTTTTTCGTTGTCTCTCGTGGACTTTTTTTCCTCGGGAATTGCGCGACTCTGCGAAAAATCCGAACTCATTTCCCGAGAGTCTTCCGTATACATGGATTCGCATGTATATATTTTTGTATATGTATATGTGTATAGTATGTATGTATGTATTCATACACTTTAGGCATCGATCGCCGCGCACTTTGACACGCTGGATTTTTTTAATTGAGCGACCTCTGCCGTCGACACCAATGCTCATCCCGTCCTTTTCCTTCTCGACCTTCGTACTCGCGCCTCATCCGCAAACATAAAACCCGCACGGAGAACTTAATTGAATTGAAAACACGAGTTAATTAGAGAATTTTAATTAGCCCGGTCGCATGAGTCACTTTTACCGAAAAAAAAGTGCTTTTGGTATTAATGATTCAAGCAAATGTGAATTTTCGCTTATTTCACGAGACAAGAGTGGCGAGAGATTGATTTTTTTGTAGCTGTAATGCGAATTTAATTGGCTTTGGGCGAACTCTGATAATAATTCGAGCGATGAAGTAATCTTTTCCATCCTCAAATTTTCTCATTAGAGTGAAGTTGTACCTTTTGAATTTATCACCAAATTCAACGTCTTTTTAAGCGGACTCTCTTATTAAAGCGAAGTCATATACTTTTTGAATTTATCATCCAAATTCACCGTCTTCTCGAGCGGACTTTCGAGTCTTCCAATCTTCTGAAGATGCTTCGTGCTCTGAAAATTTTCATCTTTTTTTTTGTTTCAAGTAGCCGAGTCGATGAAGCTTTCGTCAGCGCTTTTGCGTTCTCGGGAAATAATTGGGCTCGGATCTCCTTGAAAATTTTCCAGAGGATTTTAAGAGATCAACACGTTGTATAGATTTTTTTATACGTGATAAAAAATAAAATAATTCATCAAAATACAACAATTATTGATTGCAGGATTTTTTCATTTAGAGAATATAAACATTTTCCTAATATTTGTCTAGACTAGGTAAAATTTTTTTGCATTATTTCAAGCATTCATTGAGAAGAAAATAATAGAAAAAAGAGCCAATGGAGAATAGCTCGTGACGATAAAATTCTTTTCGAAATGAAAGGCACAGGTGGATATACGATTATTTTTATTTCCTCGGTTTTATGCGTGTGTTCTAGGGAGAACGTTGGCTGGCGTGTAAAACGCTTCGTTGAGTTTTATAGAAATGCAAAAATGGCATTTGCACACTCCGGGTATTAGATTTTCTCGAGACAACCCCTCGCTGGCTCGAGGAAGAGCGAAAACGAGTCAAAAAAAACGAGCTGCGTACGTCTAAATAACGCGCGGAAAAGTCACCCGCAACGAGTCCCAACAATCGCGAGAAACCTTTCTCGCAGAAAAGCAGACTGAGTTACAACGCGACTTGCGCCATTCAGTCGCGCCCACGAGATATAATCCCACACTCTCTTTCGAAGGCTTGTTATAACACCGAATGCTCTCTTTTTCCTTTTATCATCGCGGTTTGTAATCGCATGGAAAATAAGGCGGTCTGAGGAAAAGTTAAGACCACTGAGGGCCCGTTTTGCCTTTGCTTGGCGCCACAGTTACATATTGCATACACATTTCAAACCGTTTTTTTGTGTATTTTCATTACTGTGTAACTTATTGTTTTATTTTTAATATTAAAACATTGATTTTTTCGTCGCATGTGATCCCAAAATATTTTTTTTTTCGTTTCGAATGCATTTTTTCTATTCTATTTTGAAATTCTCTGATTCCAGATTGGTATCTAGGTCAGGAAATGTCTCCCGCACAGTTGAAACGTCATCGAGTTGCTCCGAGAACGATGCGGAGTTTCAATAGACAGAAATTCTTCACACGAGATCGGAAAGCATCAACATGTTTGTATTTTTATTTAAAACCTCTTTTTTCTCGGAACTTGAGAAGAGAACACGTTCTATGAGTAATAGTTTCCTGAAAAATATTATGAAGATTTATGAAGTTCACACATTACACATATTTTCTTTTTCTTCACATGATTCCTCCATTATTTTGAAAGATCCAAACGTGTAATTTTATTATAAACATTTTGGAAAAAATTTTGAAAAATTGTAAATAATTTGAAATAAAAATAAAAAAAAATCGCAATTTAAAATCTTTTCTAATCGTGCAAAGTACGAAAAGCCGCGAGTGAGATCTGCATCGGAGGAAAACATTCTTTTCGCGCGCGGTTACTTCTGCAAAGATCGCCAAACTTTTTTGCAAAGAGCAGAGACGAGAGAATTCTTGTCAGAGATAATCACGATCTCTTCGATCTCCCACATTCTTGTATCTCGCTCCTCCATCGTGTGCTTTGACAACTCTCCAGCCTTTTCGCTCGAAACATCTTGCTCCTTAAGGCCAAGACTTTTCTCCTCCCCCGCGATGCTTTCTCTTTTTTTCCTTTCGATTTTAACAATACGCGAGTCTCGAATCCTTCTCGCTCTCGCGATTTTATTCCTGCTTCCATTTCGCGAATTCTGTCGCAAGAATCTCCCTCTATAATACGAGTTATTGTCCCTTTCTGTTCCCAAGGGATTTCAGGGTATAACACGAGCGAGATATCGGATCAATTTTTTAAGCCACGAGGGTGCCGGAGAGACTTTGCACTCTTCATGAGGAGGAAAAGGCGACACGGAGCAGTCCTACGGGGGAAAGAAAAGAGGCGAGATGAGTTTCTTCTCCTTCTTTTTCCTGAGTGTTACCGAGGGGTGTCACGGTCCCGAACGATGAAAGGGAGTAAGATGGAAAAACGAGGGAAAAAAAAGTAAGGAAAGACGTCGACCGCGACCAAGTCGCGCGAGGGGTGAAATCAAGCCGCGAAGAAAATTAAAACGAGGCAACACCGAAGGATACATATACTGTGCGTTCTCTCTCTCTCTCTCTCTCTCTCTTTCTTTTTTTTCCTTGCGAATCTCTCTCCCTCTCTGTCTTCTTCTCTCTCATTCTCTCTGCCACTCTCGAGTGAATAGGAACCGCGAGGCCAAGCTGAAGTGCCGCAGTGGCAAGCTCTCAACATCCACGAGCATGTTCCCTTTTTTTTTTTATTTTCTATTACGCGTATACATATACCCAAAAATGTATAAATATATATCTCCGGCCAGGATTTCATTCCGACGCATTGGCGCCGTAAAAATTTCGCGATTGCGCTCTCTCTCTCTCTTTTTTCAATTGTTTTTTTTATTTTTTTTTATCCGCGTCTCTCTCGATTTTTCTCCTCTACACTTCGCTGCACTTTTCTCCCTTCGCAGCTTTTAGTTTCGTTCCTTCTCTTTCTTTTTCTGTTTCTTCCTATCTCGAGCAGTATAAATCTCGTATTTTTCGTTCTCGTCTCTGCTCTCTCCTCTCGGTTCTCGACAACAGCGACGATGCTCATTGTGTGTCCGCACGAAGGCCTCCACCAATTTCCGTAACGAGAACTTCCCGCGCGACTCTTTTATTCCCTTTCCACTCCTTCAAGTTCTTCCTCCCGCTTTTTTCGTGCTTCTTCTGCTTTTTTTTTTGTTTTTCTTCGATTTTAGTAAAAAGATATTGTCTTTTTTAAGAAAGCAAAAATACCTCCCTGCGACGCGGTACGTTGGGGCCTGGCATCACTCTGAAAATTATTTTTAAGTATGTACAGTACGTATATAAAAGAAGTGTAGAATCATGAACTTCAAAGATGTATGAAAACGTGAAAAAAATTACCTAAAAATCTTTTTTCTTTTCTGAATTTCGACGTTTCTTTCGATACTGAAAAAAAATTGAGCAAATATACTTACGATCTTGCAACATTGAACACTCGCAGTTATCACCATGCACACGACGTAGAAAGGGCGAAAATAGGGAGAGAAGAATAAAAAGAAGGAAAAAAAAGTGGCCGATAAAATAAATCACTGGCTCGTAAAGGCCATCCGTCATGCGACCGGTTTCCTCGTTCTCCCGCGACAAAGGAAGAAACTCTAAAAACGAACGAGTAAATACATACGTACACATTTGAGAGCGCAAAATGGGAAGTATCGGAAAGACTGCGAAACGTTTTTCGATGCTCCGGTCTTACTTTCCTCACGATCGGGACTTTGCGGTTGTAATACGGTTTAGTGCTAACGCACGAATGCTTAGGCCCGATCCGCCATTTTATTTTTCTCTCTATTCCTCGCCTCTCTCACGATTTTTTTTCTCTCACCGGCTATATTTCTTTATTTAATGTTGGGTAGTAACGCTTGATGGCAATTCGTTTTATTCTCGCGCTGAGTCAGAGACGGAGGATAAGGTGGCACCCCCGGACGCAACCGCAAGGCTGTCAAGTAGCCAATCCTTACATTTTCTACCATCAGACGGATCGCGAAACAATCGCGAGACTCTAAGTGCGAGCACTTATCAGCCCTGTACAGGCTCCTCAACTTTTCTTACATATACGATCCGAGATGAGAGTTAACTTTTATTAGACGTTCGAGCAAAATAAAGTTTCATCAACGCTTGAGAAAAGAGCTTGCACATGTTCGTCTTGATAAAATTTCTGTGCTATTTTTACGAATTTTTTTGAGTCGTTTTTACGTCACTTTTCCGCTGTTTTTTTTCCTGTATTTTCAGTCGAAAGGGAGGAAAAGTGCAAAAAAAAATATTTTATAGGACTTGTATTATACGCAAACGCGTATCCGAAGCAATAAAAAAGGGATATAATAACGACGCTGTTTCTGGGTTGAGAGATCTCCTGGAGGCACCTTGAGGCTTGCCAGAGAAGCGATCCCAGCCCTTGCGCAGGGGACAAAAAAAGAGCCCTCCGGCTGAAGAGTTCCTGCCACGAATTGTTTGCATTTATTCGACATATTTTACGATATTTATTTCTTCGTGTATATAATAATATTTCGTCGTAGAATTTCTCTCAAAATATATTCAGATTGGAGGAAAAAGGGTGAGACTGTCACTCACAGCAGATGCTTACGCTCGAAACCCTGTCGAATTGAGGAAAAAAATAGAAAAGGCAACGATAAAATGCACGTTTTTTATATTTCTCGATATTCAGCCTCTTTCATGGTTTTTCCTAAAGAAGAACAGTTCTAAGGAGATTGAAAAGTTTGAAAATAATATTAAATTGTTTGCTCTCCAGTTTATTTATTTTAATTCTTTTGGCAGTACACTGTGCACAACTGTGTGTGAAAGAGAATGATCAGAAGTGGTGAGTGAATTGACGATAACGTTCACCCTGAAATGAATATATACTTTCGCAAAAGATGCAGGGGCTTGTAAAAATAATGCCGGTATAAAGTCGACGAGTTATGTCACATCGTAGACTCGAAACTTTCCTTTGTCTCTGTCTTCTCTTATCTCTGCTCCCTTATATTCTTCCCGCGCCAGTGATAAAGATTCGACGTTACAGAGTGAAATAAATATTATACTGTCTAGAAATAAAAATCCACAAAAAGGAGCTTTTTACGTATTTCTCCTCGAGGCCTTTATTTGTGCACGAAAATACATAACGTCCCGTTTTTTCTTATATTCCTCATAAAAAAAAGTAAAAAAATGTATACAAATATACAAGGAACGTTGAAAAGTGAGGTATAGAGTGTGAGAATAAAAATATCCATCCGAGTAAAAAAGTCATTGTCAATACAATATAAAATCCATTTTTGAAATAAGTTATTGCAGGTTGTAAGAAGTGAAGTGACGATGGCAGTATTTGCGGTTAATGCCGGCGTTGAAAAAAGAATTTAAAAAATGAAGGTTTTTATGAAAAAAATGGCTATAAAGTTCGGTGCGTGAAAAATTGAATGCGAAAAGGAAATTAGCCTTTCGTTTGCGACAGCCCTGGAAAATATAACTCGCAGTCCTTTTCACGTGTTCGAATATCGAATCTTCCAAGGCGCAGAGGGGCTTTTTTTATTTTTTTTTAAGAGGCGACGCTGTACTCTCGTCTCTCTTTCGCGATCTATTATGCGCGCCGAGCTTTCATAATAAAGATAAGGCACCCGCACCGCAAAAGTTTCGTGTGCGGAAAAAACTGGATATAAAAATGTCCGCGATTGCGAGGAAGAAAGAACTTCGTTATTTTCCCTCGGATCATATTCGTCGATTACTCGCTCTTTTTTTCCGTTCCTCTCGGGAGCAGATCACGATACGAATGACAATGATTCCAGGATGTTCGGTTTTTATTTTCCTTCCTGATTTATTTTCGAGATAAACTGCACAGATTCTAATCTCCGAATTGTTTCTCCCACCCAATTTATCTCTCCTCTTAATAATGTGAATAAAAAATACTAAGGGTCGTGTAGTTTTTTAAATTAATGTCCAGAAATATTTTTAACATTCTGATATTCATTCTTTTAAAAAAAAGCAATCCAGAAGTATTATCTTCACATGAGAAAAATTGGTCACATAATGCCAGCGAACGAAAAATAAATTTTTGAAGATTTTATTCAGGAGCTTTTTTCTCTTGAATAGTATACATATCGTTTTCTTTTTTTTTATTGCGAGCACTCCTCGATTTCATTCTCTGCGACTTCCTTTAGACTTTAGTCGCCAAAAAGCGCGGAGCATCTTATTTTTTGCTCTCACGCACAATGGAACGAGCGAAAAGCCGAGAAAAAGCGTCGCCCCAGTCTGGACATTAGCGGTAATATTTTATTCATGAACAACACGTATGCATTCTATATTGGGAAGACATACAGGTTTGATCAAAAGTTGAAAATAATACTTTAGTTTCAATTTTAAGCATTGGATAATGCCATGATACATTTTCGTTGCATGAAAATATTTTCATTGGCTTTCAACCTGTTTTTTATTATTTATTCTACTATTTCTTTTTAATACTATTACAGCTTTTTAAAAAAATATCTGTTGTACGTATGAATTTTTTAAATATATTTTTTTTGACTTGAAGGTTTTTATTCAATCATTTCGTCATCGATTATAATAAGCCTGAAAAATTGTAAAATTAAATATGTAATTTTTCGCACTATTACAAATTTACGACTTTGTAAAACACAAATATCATTACTTGAGACAAAAAGATTAAAAGAATATGGTTTTATTCCACTCCTAACTTTTGATTTTAACTGTAGTGACGAATAATTTTTTTTGTACATACATTATACAAGTTACTTAATATCATTGTGTGCGAGAATCCTGCTCGTCGGTTCTTCGGCGAACGGGAAAAGGAAGAGCAGAACAAAAAAGAATCGGAGGAGGGAATAGAAGCTACTAAATAAAACATAAATACACACTTGCTGGTACAAAACATCCGTGAATGTAGAGCCGATAGATTTACAAGGTGTACAAAAATGTGTGAATTCAGTGATATATTATCGAGAATTAATCAAAATTGTTTAAACTGATGAAAATATCCTTGAAAATTATCTATATTTAAAAATGTTACCATGTGTTCTGTTAACTTTAATAATCCCAATAAAATAATTGAGCAGTTCAATGCCTGCTTGTGGTTGAAAACAAAGACGACGAAAATATCCTTTTTCCGTTTTCCAAAAATTCCGAGAATTTACAACTGTTGAATGAATGACCTGCTCTCCAAAATGTCTTCATTTCGAATTTACCCTACTTTCTTCATCTTTCAAAATTTTCGATCATAACGTTTAGATGACAGTCAAGGTTGGCGCCTCATCGTGAACGGTTTAGTTCGTGCGAATGAACTTTGTGAATTTTGTGAAAAGTGAATTTTGTATCAGTAAAGAATATGCGCCTGCGGATTGAACTGATAATTCCCGAAAGACTCGATTTCAACACAATCCGGAATACGACTACAGGTAAGGTAATTGAAGTCATATGGGTTGCAGAAAGGGTGAGTTTAAATTTGCACTATTTAATACATAAATGATAATAATATTAATACTTCACACAGATTGTAAATGAATGATGCATGACATTTACATAAAATCTTATCAGTAAATGTTACTTCAAATCAATTCATTTTTCTAAAATAATTACGTTTGTATGAAAAATTCCATTTTATATGCATTTAGGCGAAACTTCGTCTGGTCGACAAAAATAAAATTACGACGTTCCCCAGAAAAAATTGAATTTTTAGCTAAATTGAAAGTTAGAAGTTTTTGCTATTTGATAAGTCAACGGAGTGGAAATCATGTTTTTTTTCTTTTTAAATTGAGAAAATCTCAAGAAAATGGGAATTTGGTTCTTGCTTGTTTTTTGGCAGGAACGTCAGTCGCGGAAGAGATGCCCGCAAGGAAATTCACTTTTACCGAACTTTCGACGTTTACAAACTTGAGCATCAGCGTTTCAAAAATTTGTCAGGAGAAGTGTTTTTGATGCTTCAACGAAGTTTGAAAAAAAAATTGTTCAAACAAAGTTAAACAAAACTTGACAGCTGATTTACCATAAAAAACAAAGTCATCCAAGATACTTCGCATTCGATTAATTTTGAAGATAATATGTGCATCGAGGAGAAAAGAATTGCATATTTCAGAATTATGAATACGCAAAAAGAGGAAAGAGAATGAAAGGGAGAAAAGAGAAAAGGCAAAGTGCAACTCGAGAAGAGTATTACACACGTAGCCCACTGGCCCACTTGTGTGAAACCGGAATAAAAAAAATTATGAGAGAAAAAAAGAGAGGAAGATTTGTATGAAAAGGAGGAAAAAGGTAGCTCGGTTCGAAAAAACCGAGCTACAAGTTCACCGAGTGCATCCCGACCCCTCAAACGCTCTCCACTCGCTTCCTCTCCTCTTTGACTCTATACCTCGCTCTTTCTCTCTTTCCCTGCGATATTACAGATATTCCACGCACATTTTAAAAAACCCATCTACAGATATATTCTCATACAGGGTGAGTTCACGTGAAGCTCACTTGCGCTCAAGGGGTGTAAATAATGAACGAAGGGACGATGCATGCGGAGCTCGCTCGGTGTGCCCGCGCAAAAGAGGCAAAGGGTTTTTTCTCACTGGGTCAACATCCCACTCGGCTGTGCCGTGAGGATCCCACGAGTACGAAAGAGAGCCAATATGAAGTATAGAATTGAAAAAAAACGTTCTGCAAGGAAAAAAATGAGGAAAATAATGAAAAATAAATTATTAAAAAGTAAAAGAAAAATCATTGATTTTGAATTAATATTTTTCCTTTTTTTTCAACAATTTTCATGGATCTTTTTATACTTTTTTCGAATAGTAAACAATTTGAAATTGTTTTGAAACCTGGTGAGAAATATTTCGATTTCCCACGATCGGGATCCGCAAATTTTTTGAGTCGTAAAACATTTCTCTGAGCAATTTAAACCGAAGCGGCCGCATTAATAATTCATCGAGTTCTCCTATACCGATGTTACACACTTATTTCCGGATTTGAAGATTACGCTCGGGCACCTCGTAATTTGTAGGTAACCAAAAGTGCAGGAAGGAGCGTTCAAGCTGGCCGGAAGAGTGAAATCGAAAAAAGGGAGAAAATACAAATGAAAAAAAAGAGGGAGATCGTGACATTACACGTGCGACACGTGCGATCGCGTATCGGATACATCAATAAAAAACCACACCATGAATTATGTATGTACACATCTCAATCTTGATGCTCAGATCGACAATAATGTCAGAAACAATAATTAAACGAAATCATCAGAAATATGAATCAAGACTGAGGGAAAAAAATAATTTTTTTTTTCACTTCTCTTGATTTCTCACGTCCTCATTCAATTATTGTTCATTTATTTAGGGCCGATTTATCCATGAAATGGGTCAATGGGGAAACTCGAGCTTCGTATTCTTTTTCCTCCTGACGTGAATAACTCGCAGGAGAGGAACGAGAAGGAAAAAAATCCGTAAGTGGAGCAAAGGAACGACGCACGGAAACAAATAGCAGCGACGACAAGCTCGAGGGGCTTTTTTCCAACAGCTTTGTCCCGTGCATCGCGTTCACCCTCGGAAAGTCTTATAGGCACGCATATATGGAAGACTAACGATAAGGGCGTTATCTTACACCTACTTTTCCCTCCTTACCTCCTCCCTACCTCTCTCTCTCTCTCTGCTTCCTCACCCTATTTGCTCTCGAAATCCACACGTACACCTTATTGTCCTGTTTGCCTCCCTTATTAAATTCCGAACGAGAGAGCGAAAGAAAATATCTGAAAAAAATCGTCCACGGATCAACGAGATTTTGTTCAATTTAATTGATGACCGAGGATTTAGCGAGCTTTCTTTTAATACGAAGTAATTAATTCCCCAACTGAAGGGTCGGTTGACCGCTGGCCAACGGAGGTCCGGATATATCGTGAAAAAAATGAAAAAAAGTAATGGTCGAAAGCTCCATACAGAAGGGGTTAAAATTCGTTCCCTCGAGTCATCTCTCGGTATCTGCTTATTGACGTTCCTAGACTCACAATTGGTCGAAAGGCCGTCGTATATATGAACTCAAAACCCGACGAGAAACATAACCCTTCCGGGCGATAAGTTATCCGCGCGCGATTCCGTCCGTTTCCCCCGTCGCTCGATCATATATCCAGCTTTAATATTTATCGCTTAATAGAATATAACCGGTACGTGTCCGTTGGGCAGCGGGGGAAACGGGAGAATATGGGCAAGCGTTTACGTGGCCGGTTAACCAGCGGGAAGCCTCGTCGACGTCATAAACTCGCGAAACTAAATCCGAGAGCATCGAGCTTGTACTGGTTACGACCGAGGGTTGGCCGAGCAACTTCGGATCCGCGCTCGTACAATCGCTCTCCAGACACTCGAAATCCTGTGCTTGCGGGTTAACGCATCAGTGTATAAATATCGAAATAGAGAAACGTGAAACGTTCACCTCTACCACGTCCGTTGTTACGAAACCTCATTTTCCTGACCACGAATCTCTACACGGATTTCGTTGCTCCTCCACGAAATTATCTTCTCATTTTTCTTCAGGTCATTGTTTTCCCGTTATTACGGACCGACCGATGCTTGTTATACCGCAGTTCGATGTAAACGCTGTTCATTACCGTGAGATTCTTTCGCGTATTAAAATAATAGCGAACGTAACGGATGAAGATATACAGCTTAAAAATATAAAGCATTTCTCTCCACCGCTATTTCTTACCCTGGCACTCGCAAAAATTAATCCTTACGAATAGTAGCAATAAAAAAAGCGATATTTCGATGAAGAGAATTTATCTCATCCCCGCAAGGGGGCACGAAGCGAAGTTCATATTACGAAATGCATTTTTACCGTAAAGGAAACAAAAGGGATTTGTGTGTACGAAGCTCGTACATACGTCGATGTGTCATGCGGAATCGTAAAACGGTAGATATTAAAAGTTTTACATCCGCAGCCCGTTCCACTGTGCCCTCTCTCTTTTTCTTTTTCTCTCGCTCTCGCCGCCTCGTTTTTCTCTTTTTCGGTGCCTCGGACAAGAGGACGTTATGATGATTAGATGTAACTCGATAATACGGCTTCTGGCTGGGCTCCGAGAGGAGAAAGGAAGCAAAAAAAGAGAAAAACCGACGGAGAGAAGAGGAAAGACTTACGAGTCCGTGGAACGAGTGCGAGAGATAAAGGGAACTCCCGTATGTTGGCAAAGAGCTCAGGGGTCGTTAAAGGCTCTGCCGTTAAATCGGCGAAAGCTAAAAATCGTAAAACTCGACCATTTTGACGTTCGTTTGTTCTTCTTTTCCCCCCCTCGCAACCATTTTTTTCACCGCTCTTTCTCTCTCTCCCCGCAACAAAATGTACTTGTCTCGACGTCTCTGAAAATTAACCAGTGTAATAATAATTACGGTTATAACTAAAATAATGACGTCGATGTTAAATCTTCAGCGCGCCGGAGTAGCCAATTCTTTCTTTATTAAAGGGCCGCCTCGATTCCGGAAAATTCTACTTTTTATATTATTTTATTAGTACTGATATTTTTATTTTTTTTTATAAATACAGTGAACATTTAATTCGATGATTACTCGTATTAATTTAGTATCACTCTTTTGGAGCAGTTTTTTTTTAACAATAAGAGAAATTATTTGACTTCGAGTGCAATGTTTGTAAATAAGGAACGAAAATTTCGATGCTTATCGAAAACCAAATGCGTTTATTTTATTCGGAAGTCCAAGTTAATCGGAACATCGGAAAAATATGAGAAGGGGACGAGAGGAATGGCAGCACGCGTGTTTGACGAGCCACGGTGAATAGTTGACGCATCACATTTTTATGCCGGAGAGACATAAAGTAAAGAGAGCGCGCGCGAGCACCGGAGCAAGCGCACTCGGGGAAGAAATTATGTGAGCGCGTGTCACGCTCGTAAACAAACGGGTGCATTACTTTTTGCGAGTACAGCGTATGTTTGACGGTTGTCTCAAAATGCTAGATATTGAGGGAAAAGAAAGGGAAAGGATGAGAGAAAAAATTCTCATCAACGGATCGTAATTCGAGGCCCAATATATTTAATAATTCCTCTGTCAAAGCTCTGAATTATTGATGCTCAGGATAACCGGATGCTTCGCGAAATGACGTTGTAAATATGAGACAACTCGATGATCGAACATTTTCTCCCCTAGTCATCGGAACGACAATTGGAGTTTACCATTTTCACGGTATATTGCGCGATCCAATGAAAAACGAAACGCTCCGTTTCAAAATGAGCCGTTCACAATTTACGTCCGAGAGATTCCGGATTGGGGATGAGCCAGTTTTATCGGAGACAATATATATTTCGTCACTGTATACATTTTGTCATTTATTGGAGTTTAGAAAAATGAAGAATGACAAATTAACATAAAAATTTTTAGTCTGATTTAAAGAAATTTTTTTATGAATGAATCTTCAACTAAAATAATATTTTATGGATAATAATAAAAATCAAACGATTGTGATAAAAGTTTGATAATAAAAAACGCGTTGAGTAATTAAAAAAAATCGTACAGCACAAATTTCCTTTCCGTGAAAAGGGGGAAAAATATTTAGTGACAAGAGGATTTTCATTTCCATACTGATGAAGAGATATGAATAATGTTTTGTGCGGGTGTAGGCAGCTCGTCAGCAGAGGAAAAGCTAGAAAGAGAATAAGGGAAAAAGAAAGAGAGAGAAGAATAAATCCACCTCCCTCGTGATAGCCTGACAAACTCGTGTTTTATCGCATTATTTATTGCTTCTCTGGTGGATACGTATAGGGAGAACCCCTCATTCGTGCACTCACGGCGGAATCCAAGAATCGCGCGTGCTTTTACACGCGCATAAAAAAAAAGGAAATACATACATGAAGAAAATCACATAAAGCCGCATTTCGTCCAGAGAGCGTACACACACTCGTTCGAGAAAAAAACCAACGAGAGAAAAAAGCGCTCATATACTGCCCACAATGCAGCCTCATGCGCGAGTTAGCATCGAGTAAACTGCGTTATTGATGGATTCCTCCCTTATGAAATATCTCCGAACCCGTCGCGAATTTATTGCTCTCCGTTCGATCTGTTTTATCTCGCAGTATTGTTCATGATAAAGCCACAGTGATATCCTGTACGAATGTACTTACGGTAGGAAATATATGTCCAAGACGAATGCTCGATGGCAATTCCTGGCTTTCCCTTTCCTATAAGAATCCTTATAACTTTTTTCCCCTTCGAAACTCAACGTCTGGTCTTCTCTGTAGTTTTTTCTTTATTGTGAATTCTCCAGAAATCACTTTTCTATTTTAATTAATAATTCTTGAATTTTTTGTGCATTTTCGAAATAATAGCCTATATACAATGTAGAGGCTATTTTTTCGTAATTGGTGTACACTCAATTTTTTTCGATATTATTTATCATTATTAATTATCGAACCATCTGTTTCCAAAAGTAAAAAATCTTCCAATTATGTGAACTTTTTCTCGTCGGTAGAGAAATGAGGCGGAGTGCGCAAAGGGATTGAGAATAATGCTTCGTATCAAAGAAAATTCAGTAATCGCCCAGCGAATTTTTTCTGACGTGGTAAGAGAGAAGCGGGCTAAGCATAGAGGACTAGGAGTTTGCTTTTTCCGGAGCTTTGCTCGTCGTTAAAAGAATTTACGGGCTCTCTCGTCAGCTACTCGTTCATCTGTGAGTATGCCAGACCGAAAATTCGCCCTAAAGAACCCGTCAAGGCTCGGCGACCGGCTGTTTCACTTTTTTTGTCCTTTTTACATATTCTTGCGCACGTTAGTCTCGGACTGTGAGCAAATCTCTCCCTTTCCTGTTTTTTGCGAAAAAAACTCGATCCCATAATAACTATGAGCTAACCTTTTCATACGTTCCCCTTAGTATCCTCTTTATTCCGAACACACCTTGCACAATTTAAAAGGCCAAAGGACTGGAGCATCGTAATCACGTTCTTTGTTATATCCCCGAAGTGAAAATCCAAAAATGTTTATTCATATCAAAAAAATTCTAGATGTAATTTGTGTTTTTAATGCATTTCTTAAACATGAAATAATAAAAATGTGAATTAAAGCAAATTTGAATAATTGGGACTTTTACGAGGGAAAATAAGAGCTCGAGATAAGCCCCAGTAATTGAGACACGAATCTTCGTGATTCTCGTACGTCAGGCATCGGGGAGAACGAGCGAGAATATGGGAATCTCGTTACAGCGGTGGCGCACTTGAATTTCGCGAGGAGACGTATTCTCAGGGAATCTTCCATTCGACGCGAGATTTCAAACACAGATAGGCTTTTAGCGTATTAGCAGGCACAATGTGACAATGGACGAATACTCGCGGCTTGAATAGCAATTCTCCGTCACAACAGTCAGCACATTTTATTCCTTTCACATGCATGCTCGTACTCACCGACACATTTCCAAGCTGAGGCGAGACACGTATTTCATAAACACCAGTCAACGGCCAAAGTGTCTCCGACCAACTTGGGAAAGGGAAGAAAATTTGAGTAAATGCCAAAGTTAATTTTAGAAGAAAATTGTAAAATTAAAATATTCTTGCGAATGTCGTGTTGCTAGATCCCATACAGAACTAATGAATCTTATTTTTGCATAGCGAACAATTTCAAATTTCTTGGTATCAAATTATGGTCTGGAAATTTAACGTCTGGTCTTTGATAATTGTAATGAAAGATAGTATTCCAAGTATAAGGCTAGATTTCTTGTTTATTAATGATAAATAGGTGCTTCTGATTTACCCACAACGAAACGAATGTCAAGAACTTCTTCGCTGAACGATCACTCGAACGATATCCTGCAGATTATTCCGGATGAGAGCGTTCAAGCGGTTAGGCTGAGGAAACGAAGAGGGAGCGGAGGAAAGCCAGTGCGTTATCTGGTTTACCGGGCGTGGTGTACATGTGGTCGGTAGGGTTATAGAAGGAACAGAACATTGGACGTCGGTCGTAGGGCACGTTGATGGGCGGTTTGGAGAGGAGTCGTACCGTGTACGCGCATACGGAGCTCAAATCATAGACCCAGGGCGCGTGACACTCGAGCCCTGGGACCGAAATCCTCGTCGCGGGACGTGTCGGCCGTAAAGTGACGATCGGATCAGGACCCGCAGGAAATTGTCCGGATTCGCGAGCAATGGGCCGTGCTGATACCGCGTCTATGCCTCGTCCGATATCTCGGGCTTTGGGCAACGATCCTCTTAAGTTCATTTCACAGATAACTCAATTGACTTCCAACGAAGAGCCATTTTTGGATTGAAAACCATTTTCTGTAAATAAAAACTCACTTTTGAGGTAAAAGTCAAATCATAAAATGATGGGTCATTATGTGAAAGAAATACAATCAAGATATGCACATGCAAAATGCCATCAATATCATTACTATATCTACATGGTGATGTGATAAAAGACCTACTTCAAAGAATAGATGTAACTTTTGATAGTACTGCATCAAAAATTGGAGTCTCAATGCGATCGTTAGGTTGAATCAAGAACGATGACGTCCAGGAGAGATATTGCCGGAGGAAGATCGAAAGAGGGAGATGGAGAGTTTGGCCCGATATTGTATAGGTAGTTTGCCAGGTTGGGGCGTTGTATGCAAGGGCGGCTATGCATTAGCGACGGTATTGTGTCTGGACGCCCCCTTCAAATCTATATTACTCGGCTAGTATTCGGTCAGTGTCTGGCCAGTTGTGCTAGCTCGTATCGGCTCTAACCACCGCCGGGTCCTTCCAGTCAGCGTCGAGCGAGCTTAGCCTCCCGTCTATATGCAAACCACTCGTAATGAGTCCGTCAACCCTGTAACGACGTTTGCCTCGCTATCCTTGCACTTAGCGTTGAGGGCGGAGCGATTTCTCGTTTCCCGACTATTTCGTGCGGATCCTCCGGCTTATCTGTCCACAGAATGCAAATTTTCATACCATCGAGAAACAGTCTGTCACAGGAATGATTGCTCCAGTTCTAACTCGCGTCATTGAATTTCTCTGAAAGCTTCTTCCCGTTAGTTTATAGTCCAATGCGAAATAATTGCCTATATGGACTTTACTAGTAGTCAAATTTCATCTAAAACTTATCCATCACTCTATTTAGATTTGTCCAATAATATATTCAAGATTTCCTAATCCATAGAAGAGTATTTTAAAAAATGTAATGATTTTGAATGTTGATGTGTTTGTAAAATTTATCAGAATTATAGTGATGTGCTTTTAAATTCGCTTCCACAGTTTTTCGCCATGATGAACCCTCTGCTATAAAATCCTCGATGTCTACAGCAGAAAACTCAGAAAACATTCGCAAAAAAATTGGAACCCTTCACGATGTCCTCCCCGGTCAACTTACTCAACATAATCGAAGAGGGTGCTGACATTTCCGGACAAACGAGGGTGTTGGAGAGCGTGCGGTGTACGATATAGAATCTTTACGCGTCACAGGGTAGGAGAATATCGCGAGGAGTACACAGCACAGTCATTCACGAAAACGAGATGGAGGACTGGGAAAAGGTTTCAGGCGGAGAGAATAGTTGCCGACTGCACGTGATAATTATTCCACCACTCGGAGACGTATATATTCCGGAGTATAATAGCGGGGACCGAACGGGGTGGTTCGACCGGCCACCCTAATTCTCCCCTGGACAGTGTGGCCTCTGCACACATATCCGCTTGGATATCCGCGCGTCATCCAGCCTGGAAGCTTCGATATACATATACATATATCGATATATATAGGACGTATATATGTATTACTACATGTATACATTTAGAAGGATCTGTATATGTCCTTCAATCTAGGAAGCAGGACTACAACGCATCAGACCCAAATGAGATGTAGGGATATTAGTGAGCCCCGGGTTTCTCGTCGTCGAACAGGCTGATGCTCTCGCGCGTTGGCATAATGTTTAGGATTGCTTGTCGCAATATGTTAACCCTGGATTCCGCGTTGTTTCTCGAGAGTATGCCGACTACTGCGTACGATACGCATCCGAATGACGTTTTGACGCTGAATCCCATAAGCGAGAGATGACGTCTATTGCAGGATCAGCCATTATCGTCTTTCTTGCCTGCATACAGCAGAAATTCGACAAGCGTCTCCTGTCGCCCTTTCAGACATCCTTGGATTATGCATTCACTAAATGACCTCGAGGATTTGTGGCAGGTTTCCATATTCACATACATATATTGGTATTCCCCTAGCAAAAATGTTAGGTAAATTTATTCATGTTAAAATATATGAGTCATTTAACATAAGATTTACATTTTCAAGTTCCGAACTATAGTTTTTTGATAACAGTAGATTTTTCGGACTAGTCATTTTGACTGGTCGTGTAATATCAATTTAAATGGTTGGCAAATCTAGTGTTAATGGTAGAAGTCATGGAGGACAAACCATTTGTTCTGATTTGTAAATCGAAGCAACCATATCATCCACATAATTCAAAGTGGGGATAACAAGCAAATTATTCTAGAAAAGGAAAGTTCTAGAGGTCATCCTACCTTTTTGAATTTCTCAACCTTACCACAAGGTCTTGAGAACCGGCCAATGGAAATCCGCTTACCGTACACAGAGATGGTATATCTAGGCACATCAGGTTAGTCCAACAATACTAGCTACTGATGTGCGAAGAGAGTCAGCACGAAGGAGGGTGGCAGTTGTGTCGATGCGGCTGTCAGCGTATGTTAATTACGGTAATAGGGCATACATTGTGCATGCGCTACGGGGGTGAGAGTTCGGCTAATATTTCGAATAGCGCCGATTCGAACCTGGATCGTCCATCTTTCTCCCTCTCTGTGTCTGTCCTTCGCACACTCTCTCTCTCTCTTATTTAGCATAATACCCCTTCTTTCCTCTTGGTCGAATGTTGCAAATGGAACTCGAGTTTCTCGCACCCATGAAACGTATATCAACAAATGTGCAGCAGAGTGAGAAAATGAATCTGCGAGAGGACGAGAGAGAATCAGCCAGTAGAGATTCCAAATAATGTTGCCTCTATGATCGAGGCTCCTTCCAATCCGGTGAGAACGACGAGTTTCTACATCGAATTGTCCAGAACGTCAACGTGTCATAATTATGCGATGCTCCCATAACGCGTGTGCTAACGACCAAAATTGTTGGAATTGAGTGTCATATCCGGTAGCCGAAATATGTATTATGCGCAGCTTCGTGATTGGGAAGTTTCCCGAGAATTTGAGGGGCGAATTTCCCAAGAAAAGATTGTGCGATTTGCGCCCTTAATGCTTTAAGCACTTCGGACACGAATCCGCTTATCAACGAATCGATCTGCGCGATATTTGGTTCGCGGTACTTGGCTGTTTTAATGTACGATGCTTCAACGAGCAACGATAATAACGAATGGATCGAAAATCCATGTCCTCCGTTCGCATAGACTCTTCATTTAGCTTTTAATCCGAAACAGCGCTTTTACCACTATGATATACGAAAAAGCTCATTTCCCGACATCCACGGACCGATCGATCATTTTCTATTAACATCCGATTTCCGCGCTGATTTATATTTCATTCTAATTTTCCCAAATTATCCAAACGAGACGAATTAACGGCGAAAACGTTGATAACAAGCGTCGAGAGCAATCGTCAAAAATATTTCAGAATACCGATCTCATTAAAACGAACATTTCGTCCCCTAATTATTATTTTTCCCGTTTTCTTCGAATACTTGGACCCTCGGGGTGGTTCACGGTTGTCATGGCTAAGTCGAGTGTCGGAGAAAAACGATGCATAAAGAAATGTGTTCGCGGGGTCGAAAAAAAGGCATTAAAAAAAAGTAAGTGCCGGATTGTTACGCTACAAGTGGTGGAGTTCGAAAAAAAGCGCCTCGGCACCCTTATTGGTGTAAGGGCGCGAGCGCGAGTGGCGGGGAGGGTCGAAAAGGGTCGCATTAGCGACTCGCACACAATATAGGTCCCAGGATGGCAATGTTGTAATTCTCTATACAAAGCTATACCAGCCTCGAGACACTGATCGAGCCCAACCAGCCCGATATTATAAATTCCGAGTCAAATGTACCGTATTGTCATTTTTCAGGGATATCACTTAATGCAATCTGTAAACTGTGCTCTCTTCCGTCCGCGTCACTGGAGAACAACACAAGAAAGAGATCGCCCCTTTTATTTATTCAAATGACAGCTCTCGATCGTTTCGTTTAATGAATAATTTCATTTTAAATCAACCTTAGTCGACGTGAGCTTCGGTTGATTATATTTTATCTATTTTTATCTGTTTTTTTATTAATTTAAATACATAAAAATGGAAGTACGATTCTTTGCTGCTATTGTACGAGGTTCTTAAATATTCTCGAGATCGGATCGCTGGATACGTTTGAGCGAAATTAAAAAAAAATACAAAAAAAAAAGTTGCGGGTCTTCTTATCTGTTGGGCGGAAAAAGTACTTTCGGCAACGAGAATACAGGATTACGCGTGCTTTCGTAAACCGTTTTCTTTCCTGCATTTCGCTTCTCTCTCGGAAATCGAGGGTGCGGGGGAGGGTTAAAGAGTCATCGAGGAGGAGGGGCCGTGTGTACGTTCAGAAATAAAGAGGAGCAAAAAAATATATAAATACCCTGGAGCTTGGGCAGAAAAATAAGCCCTTAAAGAGCCTGATGAATTTTAAATCAGCCGCGCATTGAAACGGTGGAAAATGCCTTCTTTGCTCTCTGCTCTGGCTGGGAACTGAACTCATTTCTCTTCCTCCTTCCTCTCGTGTCTTCTTTTTTTTCTTCATCCTTTTTTAGTCTTCATCTCTCCTACACGCCCAATTCACTCGTTTCTTTCTTTTTTCTCTTTCTTTGCGAGTCTCTTCAGTCGAACTTTCCGTTTCTTAATAATACGCGGGCACTAATACCCTGATCACATATTCCGGAATGAAAAGCAAATCTTTCGCCCGGAGCGGGTTATAAGAAGCCTCGCATTAATTCCTTCAGAAAGACGTTTTTTCCTCCCGTATTTTTTTTTCTCGATATGTCTTCCTCTCAACGCTTTTCTCTACTCGAGCGCTCTCACGCTGATATCTCGTGTGTGTACTTCAAGGACGAAGCCCACCTGTCTTCAAGTATACAAATTTTTATTTTCCTTGCGTGGGAAATTATTCTCCCTCGTTATTTATTCATGCAATTTTTTTCTCGAATAATAATGATAATAAAATCTATTTACGCACACACGATGAAAAGTTTCATACTGATATACAGCACAGGTTACAAATCGAGGATTATTGTCATTGCTACGCCATAGAAAAATTCTCGTATGAGGACACATATTAAATTTTCTCCCCGAGTCATTTTTCACCCGACTTTTAAATCTGGCGAAGAAAACTCGTCGCGACGCCAGGAAATAAACGAGCGAGACCGCAAAAATTTTATCCCGAATATCCGTGCAATATAATCCGAGTTTTCCTTGTGATCCTCGCGCGAGAAACTGCAGAACGAAACGAGCAAAGTTGGCAATAAGTCAGACGGATTTCGCGAATTGGCGGAAGAGAAAAAAAATGGTAAAAATTGAGAAACTTCCTTTTTTTCACCCCCATTTCATTTCTGTGCATTTTCTCGGGAAACCGATATCGAAGGCAGCCTCTCGGGGGAAATCGCTCTAAACCTTTTAAATTCTAAGCCGTGCAGAAAAAAAGAAGGACGAGGAAAAAAGTATAGAGGAAGAGAAAAGGAACACTCCCTTCTTTATTCATTTTTTTTCGGCTGTTACGACCAAGATGCTCTATAACCGATGGCACTCGAACTCGAAAGTATAAAGTATCGGTTCGTGAATTTCTTCCCTTTCTCGTGCGCAGTCACGATTATTTATTCGTAGTCGCTGTACATCGATATCGCGATATTCGCGTTTATTTGCATTCGTGTATTTTCGGCAATCTTTTTCCACCCTGTAAGTGTTGCGATTCATAGGATTTCTCTCTCCCATCTCTCTCTTATTTTCTTCCGTTTTTTTTCCTCGAGGGGTTGTGTAAAGCGCACGCGACCTCGGGTCGCCCGTGCACGGCACATAAATACATCCAGAGCGGAAAAGGGAATCTGTTTAAAATATGTTCGCAGCAGTTTCGCCATGGTCGTTTGCCACGGGGAATAGCTAAATGCTTTTTGCGAAAGGGCATTTAAATCTTTACCTTTCAGTCCGCGCGGCACTCGAGCTCGTTTTTCCTTCCCTTCTCGCTCTTCGGCTATCAAGACTCTTTTCGAGCCCCCGTTTTTTCCTCTACACGGGAAAAAAGCCGAGATGCAGCGTTTTTCCCAAGGAAAAACGAGGAAAATTCTCGAACAACAAGGAAAAGTCCGCTGATACGGTAAATAAATATTTATAAACGCGTATATGTGTACGAAAAAAAAAATTCTCTTTCATTTTCCGCGCGCTCGTGTACGATCTTACGCTTTGTTTGTTATCAATTCGACTCTCCGCGGTTTTAGCTACGGAAAAATTTTTCCTCCAAGGGGGAAAGATATCTTTGAAGTGTATTCGCAAATATGCACGTACGAGTTGAGCAAACCCACTTTTACCCAGGAAATCTCGCAACTATTTTCTCCTTCGCGACTCTATATTTTTTCTTTTCTCCCGTTCTTTCGCCAGGAGCGAGTTTTTATCGAGATTGCTCGGGAAAAATCTCCGGGGAGTTCTCTATGTGACCGATCGGAAGTTCTTTTTTTACCTTTTCCTTCGAGGAAAAAGAGAGAGTCTCGATGAAATAAGCTTCTTGGCGATCCAAAAAAGCGTCGCAATTACCGGATCGCTCTTCTTCCTCGATTTCAATTATTGTAATTATTTTCCAAAAGAGACGATCGCGCATCAATTATCCATTGCGAAACGATCTTGGATGAGAGAACACTTTTGCCAACCGAAAATTTCGCGCTGGGATGGAAGCAAAAGCGAAGGATATCTTTGATCTCAGGAACGGGGAAGAATCTCCAGTGTCTCAAGTTCTTTGATGTCTGGAGACTTGCTGTATATAAATAAATATATATATGTATTTGCAATATATAGTATTCGCTTACAATGGACTACGTGTATATACGTACAAAATGAAATGAAATCCCATCCTCTCTTGGTTACACCACGTGTCCATTGTGAGTAAATCGGTCACTCCGCCGCTCATAAATGCCATCGAGATAGAAAAGAGAGAAAAGCCATATAATATGGCGGCGTACCATCATCAGGATCCGGGTTTTCTGCGTGAAAAGCGAATGTCCGGTGGTCGTCGCCATTGACCCTTCGCCCTTCCGTGTCCACCGGACTTTTATTGCGCATAAATATCGAGAGCTCTCGAATTTCACGTCTCTCGATTTTCTCACCCCCTCCATTTTTTTCTTGTCTCCGATCGACTCAATGAACTGTATTAACGAAAATGTTCGCGAAAAGATAAGGGCTGTTAACGATAACCTTTATAATATAGGACAAGCGCGTGTATGTCTGTATGTCTGTACAATAGACCAGAGTATAAGAAAAAGTACATAAAAGACAATATATAGAAATAAATATACAATTATATTTATTGTTAGGGTAGTTATTGGAAATTGAGACGGTCAATAACTTTCGATGTACTGCGGAAAAGATAGAGGGTGAAAAAAATGTACGAGCGTAAAGGAAGAAGAAAAGGAAATCCGAGGAAAGTTGGAACAATTTCGCTTGCTTTTCCAGTTAGTGAACTATCCTCGCCTGAATGGACTTTGTTCAATTTTCTCTCCCATCAGACGCTCTTGCTGCTTCATCGAATTGAGTAACGACGAAGAGATACAGCGGCACTGTTTCTTTTTCATTTTTTCCTCATCCCAATTCTTTTTTTTCCTTCGTTTGATAAACGCTGGAGAATAAGAGTTTGAAATAATTCGCGATAAATTGGCTCGCAATAAGGATATCGATCGGTAAATCGTTCGCATCCGTTCGTAGATTATTACATCGAGCGATGATCAGTTTCGTTGAAAAAAAAGGATCCGCACACAAATTACAGCTATATTTTTGCTCGGCTGGAGAAACAGTTTTTCCTGTCTCCGTGACTGCTAAAGCGACTGGGAATCGAAGTGTTATGGCGAGGAAGAAAATTCTCCGAAGAGCGCGGGGGTGAGATGAGGGAAAAATATTCAAGGATCGTGATAGAGACGAGGATGGAAGTGAAAGATCGCATATTGTCGAGCCATCAGTGAAAACTCACTCTGAACATCCGGCTGAGAGAGCTTCTTCGTCTTCTTCTTCTGCTCCTTATTCTTCTTCTTCTGTTCTTTTTCCTCCCTCTCAAGACGCTCTTTCTTCCACTGGTGAAATTTCCTGTCCATGAAAGTCACGGTGAATGAAAAAAAGTCGTAAGTCGGTCATTCGGGGGCTCGAATTTTCGCCTTTTCGTCCGGGAGTCGAGATTTTATTCAGAGACGAGAAAATTCAGTGTTCCAGTCCGTGTTTCGGGCATGTAGACGCTTATCGGCCCCTATCCATATCCGTGTATGGTTCCAATAAAACGGGAACCACTCACGGCTTTTGTGTCGAGAGAAGAGAGGGAGTGAAATAGTGAGGGGACGCGCACACGAACGCTTTCCGCGATATATCCTGGCTCTTCTGACTCCGGGGGCGAGCGAGTGGTTGTTATCGGCCATCAGGTTTTATATCCGACGTATACTCGAACGAAACTTGCCCCTTTGCCCCCTCCAGCCTCCGCGTACCTATCACACGGAGAGTAAAAGTCGCATGTCGTGGCGTCCGAACCGTTAAAATGGCCAGAATCGAGCCCTTTTATCTATCGAACGAATCCAACGGTATCGGCGTGTGCGAATCGTCGTCCAGGATGTATATACAGGAATATATATTCTGTATATCGATGGGAGGGTCTTTCCGCACGCGAAAAAGCGTGGAAACGAGTGTCCGGGAGCCTCGAGGGCGAAGGAGACGAAGAAGACATCCGCAAACCGCTGATGGATAAAATTTTCTCCCTTCGCTTCGTCTCTTACTTCCCCCCCCCCCTCATCCCCCCGCACGTACTCCCCCTTTTTTTGGCTCTCTCGACAAAGATTCTATGAAGATTGCGCCCGGATTTTTATTGCAAGAGAAAACGCGTCGGTTAATAAAAATGAATATACGTGGACGAACAGAAGGGGACGAGGGTGCGCTAGGAATTTTCATAGGCATCTTTTCGCAAAAGAAAGAAATGGAAATTTACGCGAATTCGCTGCATTTCTTTCATTCCGAGATCTTGAGGCGTCGAACTCGAAAGTGGATTGTATTTTATTAATTAGCTCGGAACATGTGTTTTTGGAATGTCAAGTTTTTAAAGCGACCACCGTGATCTTCGAAATGTATCGTGATTCGAAGGAGAATGAAATAAGAGTCCCCGGGCGGTCAATGAGGACAGCTGTCTTGGATTCCTCAGGCGTGTAAAATCCGAGTGAATTGCCAGCCGATAAGCGACTCGGCGCCGGCAAGAAAATATATTGCCATTGATTCAATTAACGGTCGATTCATCAAGTGCGTGTTTCCGTTCGCGAGAGGAGCCAGTTTTGTTCATTTGAGAAATTTATCGTCTCGTCTTGCTTGTGTTTTTTTTTCAGTTTCTTATTCCTCCGACGGTTTCGCCAATTTTTCTTATTCTTCCTTATCTCGTGCAGGGAGCTGAGACAATCGATCTTTCTCGAAAACACTTTCAATTTTTCAGCTGTGCATAGACCGGATAAAAAATCCTTCGGGGTATATCAGAAAACAAAATTTAATCCGATTAAATCGTCACTGAAGCGAGCTCGGGAAAATAGAATGCTGGGATAAATTGCACTCGATGACAGCTCAACGGCGAAGATACATTTGCAAGATTTTTCATTTTTAAAACTTGTGTGAGGAACTCTCAAATTGACTGAAAATTGAACGTTTTTCTTTTTGAATAAGAAACAAAAGAAATTCTCATTTCTGTGCTGATCGACAAAATGTCAAATTTGGAGAAAAATAATTCGTCACGTTCTTTTTTTCGCAGTAGATTTGTTTAGCTACATCAATGAGAATCGAAGAAAAAAAATGTTATTGCTATGCTCCTGTCATTCGAAGAATAAGTAGGCACGAGACAAATCCGCATTGTCCAGTTTTTCCTTCGAAAAACCTGCGACTCGGTAGATCGATCCCCGACGACCTGGGGACACAGTCCGTTTCGCCCTCGTAATCAAATTAACTCCGAAAAAAATGCCATGACGAAAGATACAATGACGTCTAGTGAACGGAAAAAAGGAAAAGATCGATCAATTCGTATAATCAACGTCAACATGAATTCCCTTTTTCCCTTACGTGAGTTTTTCTTATTTTATTGTCAGCGATACAAATATAGCTCGATATATTTGCCCCGGAATCCCTTCTCGTCAAATTGTTTCCCACGTTCAATTTTTTGTCTTCTTAATTCTCTGCATTATTATATTATTCTGGATTATTATTTATATTTCGTCCTATCAATGTTCAGGTAAGGGCTTATAAGTCGGAATGCGAGAGTAACGAGAGAACGTCGCTCGGAAAAAATGAAGTCCTTTGTATTCCTGAATTTCCTTCATGCAAGCTTTGACATCGTCATTCCTGTACCGAAATACGTCTTTGTACAATGCTAAGTGACGTACGGCGGGATATAAGTCGCAGCCGACAAAGCGGAAGATCGTCTCTGTGTCCCGAGAAAAGTCATCCAGGACCTTAATAATTCTTGTAAGTGATAAAATGACTTTTCCCTCCACGCTCTGATGTGTCTCTTACGAGGTCGAAATCCGGAAAACCAATCCGCCATGGACGGAGTGAAAGTTTGGAAATATTTTGGCCTTATGGGAGAGCGTCGCGTGTTTTATTTTCCTTTTCCAACCGTTTACGGGGGAGTTTTATAATTCTTTCGTCACGCAGCGGAGATTTATGGCGCCGAAATGTCGCAAAAAAATTGTAACTCACTTTCTTCGTTTTTCTCGAAAATTCCGACTAAGTAAATTATTTCCGCTATTCTCGCGTTAATCAATAATTTTCCGCTTTTTTCGCATCGGCATGAAAGAGACGTCAAGACGTTAGCGTCCATTGAATGTGTCCCGAATTCCAAAAATCGCTGAAGATGAAAGAGAAAATGCGAAAAGAGGAATTTCGGGTAACAATATTATGTCTTTCCTTTTTGGCGATGCCGACATTTCAACACCGTTTCAAATTTGAGCAGGAAACATACTTTTCTTTTCTGTCCTGAAGATTTTTCACGTATCCAGGGTAGCGTTTAACAAATAAATATCCGAAGGTTGACGGTAATTATCATAATTGTGCTATGTCGGGATTCGTTCGCTGTGCACTGGACATGCGTGTTCGTACTATGGACTCGGATTGTGTGTCTTGAGAGCAAGGAGACCGGATACGACGCCATGTGTCCGACAGGTCCGGGAACTGTATTGTCCGCTCCGACGAGCCCTCCACGCATCCTCTTCGCTCTTTCCTCTTTTTCTTTTCTCCTTTTCGCTATCCACACTCGCTCCGGCGCTCTCATTGTCTTTTCTCTTCATTATTGTCGGTTACGCCCAACGCAACCTGCTACTATCGACTCCGTGGTTTAGATTCTTCGTGCTCTATCATTAAAACGCGTTTACCCACTTTGCAAATCCTTGTTCAACTCATTTTGTTTATTGTCGACTCCCAAAAGCTCTTTCATCTTTTGTCTCTCTCACTTTTTCATCCCCCAAGACGAGCGGAAATCCCGAAGACGTTATTTTTCACCTTTCAACGATATCCGTGAGAAAATTCAAGTTTTGCGTAAAAGTGTAATTTTATTTTTAGTACCGTGACTCTTATTCATCGGACAGGTGTGAAGTTTTTTTTTCGTTCACCCTCTGTATAACGATACGAATAAATATTTTGAGAAACTGTTGAACTTGTTGATACCAAAAATTATAAAATCTCAACTTTTTTGTCAACCGAAAATTAAAAAACAACTTTTAATATTTACTTTGAAAAATCTATACATTTAACATGAATGAACTCATCTCGAAGAAATTCAGTCGTATATTTTCGATATGTCATCCCACTTCGTCCTCGGACAATGCTCGCTTCGTCCGAGACCAATGAAGCGGCAGTCCTTCGAACCTTTGGAAAATTCAATAGAATCCTCGGACACGAATACGCCTAGTTGAGACGTTGGGTAAACATTCGATGATCGATTGAAACGAATTAGAAGGGCGGATGGTATTTTATTTTTTATTTCATTTTATCTTATACCGGAGAGAGCACATCAGGTGTATGAAAAAGAAATTCATAATAGAGATTTCGAGATCAAGAAGCTCGATAAAGAACTTCGCATTGGATTCTTCTGAAGACCACAAACGAGATGAAAAAAAATCAGAAGAGTAACGCGTGGGGCATTTCGATCCTGCCTCATCGTGTGATATTCCGTTGAGAAGAAACGTTTTTTCACTTTCAATCCATATATAATGGCCTTAGTTAGCTCTCATTGTAAAAACGACGTGTAAACTTCTCACGAATATGCATCACAATCCTTGTCTTAGGTCGATACCCATTTTAGTAATGCTCAATTTTTTTCTTCGATTTTTTTCTTTCCTTCGCTTTTTTTCTCTCGATCACGAACCTTCGAGATGAAAAATGCACCGTACGATACACATGTGAAATTTTGTCACGGCTTATCCGTCATGCAAACGTTGACGGTTTTCTCTCTGGAAATATTTTTTTTTTCATTTTTATCGTGTAACCGCCGAATAGCAACCGATTCGTCATTTCTGGTCCCGATCTCCGGGGACGTTCTTAATTAACCATTGAAAAGCGTTATTTTTTCCATCTGTGAAACGCTAACGCATTTAAAATGCATTTTGTACATATTAATATGTGTGTAAATATTTTTTTGTTCGAATTTTTCGATTTTTTTCAAGATATTTTTTTAAAACGAAACAAAGAGAGCAAGGATCGTTGATTTTTCTTCTCCTACCAATGACGTAACTCTCGCAGCTTATTCATCATTCGTCAATTTGAACTTAACACCCGGATTTCATGTCGCATACGCGCACGAGGCGATTTATACATCGTTATACATTATAACAACTTATTGACTCGTTTCTCCTGGCAGAGGGGCACTTCTCACGTCATTTTAATGGTCCTGCTTCGTCGTAAAGTCAAAAAGATCGCCCGGTAAGAAAAAAGCGAGAGAATACAATTTCTCGAAGTCGTCGGAGCGAGAGAGATGGGAAAAATGTCGAAGATACTAAAATAGAACAATAAAAAACGTATAACAACGTGAAATAGATGGCCGGACCGACTGAAATTCCGCATGACACACAACCGTTGTTATATAGTTTTACGTGTAGGAAAACATATATCTACACAGACATTTTTCAACACAAACGTGAATGCTCACAACATCGTAACGCGACTGTAACTCGAAGACATTATGAATCCTGGTTACCACCAACTTCAAATTATATTGAACTTCGAGGAATAACATTTGAGCGTTACGATTTACGTGAACGTCGATCTTTCCAGTCCTTTCCTGCTCCGAGCTTATTGCAATGAAAATAAAAAAAATCGAAGGGGACACGAGAGGGTACCAAAAAAAAGATCTTTTCACCTTTTCGGATACGAAAGTCGAGGAAGAGTATAATTCTCACTTTGGAGGTCTGCTGTCGTTTCCAAAAGATTTTACGAGCAGGTTACACTGCAGGACGAAATGAGCAAAAATATTAAGTCTACAATGTATTCGTCACGGATCCTTAGAATTTAACATCTTCGATTCTATCGTTTTTTGAATACACATATATCATTTACGTTTATTTGTAGAGGTCGTTTTTTGGGTTTTTTTAAATAGATATGTTCATTTTTTTTCGTTACGGTCGTCCACTATTTGCGTTAGTAGTCAATTTACACCCTAAATCTATATCATATTTTCTTTCGATATTATGGATTTAGTTTTTTTGTAAATTGTGAGTGCTGATGGTGATACAGCTGGAATTGTCAATCGAAAGATTGAGTGATTTTGTTTAATTGACATTTTTATCAAATTTCTTTTTGTGTACCGAAATAGTTTTTTACTATGTGGTACGATTCTGATGCAGTGCGTAGTGAGATATCAGAGGGCTTTAGTTCAATAATGTTCAATTCCGCATGTTCCTCTAATTCTAACCGACATAGCGAATATCAATTTACCTTGCATCGGTTCCGTTATTTGATCCAGCTACTCGATCACTCGATTCCCCAGAGATTCGTATGAAAGTGAAAAAGAATTTCAAAATAAGAATATAAAAACAAAAACGAATGCAAAACCAATTTTTCAGTAGACATTTTTATTAAAAATCAAAAGGTTTTCAATTTAGACGAACTGCAGTAAGAAAATGTTTTCTTATAAAAATTGAGCATTAGTGATAGTACCGGAAATAAAACAAAAAAAATACGCGTAAATAAATACGTAACCATTGCTCAGGTATGTGAAATGATCGATATAAAATTACGAATTTCGCCATTACGAAAATTACACTCTCAAATTATTAAAAAATTTCAGAAATAAAAACATTTTTATATATATTCTGAGAATCTTGATACCAAATCAAACAGTTTGCCCAGTATATCGCTAGTAATAGGTTACTTTTTCTTTTCACCAATTTTATTTGTACGTTTACCTTCTCTGAAAACAAAAATTATCGTGAAAATTATTTTTACTATTTTGATTGCGATATTCACAGCTAAAATTATGTTACATCACGCTTTATTCCTGAAATGATTTTAAAGATTAGCACTGACTGCGTCTAACATTTGTTGATTCAAGAATCAAAATAGGTGATCATTGATTTTTCCGTACCATAAAATATAAATTTGACCATTGTTGATGGAAAATTGATAACATTTTAACAGTTCATGTATCTATAAGTCAAACATTCTTTGCATACCAATAACTGAAAGAAAAATTTAAAAAATGCGAAACGTCAAAAAATTTTCACGGAAATCATTTTTTTCTTGCGTAGAAAAACAATTGACTGATGAAAAAGAAAACGATCTATAGAATATCATGAAATAAAAATATATATAATTATGGAAATTCTATTCAATGAATTACTAGAATATAATGAGTAAAATACGTATAAAGCAGAAGGAAAATAATAATATATACTAGTAGACAAAGTACCCACGCGATGGGATGGTGTGGTCGTCCGAGACGAGGAAGCTCGTCGATTTTCATTCTTTTCCATATAACCTGAGAAAATCGACAAAGACGAGATTTCATTCCGAGAGCCACGAAAGGAAACGTAATCACAAATTGAAATAATACGTGCACGCTTGTCAGGAAAAAAATAACGAGGTGGAAAAAAAGGAAGAAAAAAACAGGTGTCGGTGCGAAAAGAAATGAGTGTGGAAACCCGCGTAAATGTGTTTCAGTGGGATGTCGTCCCACATGCAGTTTACACAGGCGTGTGTATTTAAGTATATCGTGTTTCAGTATATCGGCGTGTTCGCGCATTCATACATCAGCTTTTCATTCATCGATTCTAGTTTATTTGCGAGTGCAACAAGTCAGGTGACACGCGCGAAAAGTTGCACTCACCATATTTGGTCGATGAGAGAGCGCTTAGACGATTCGAATCAACCAAGTCTCGTGTGTTTTGTCTCTCGTTTTTTCTCGCTCCGATGCTCGTTTAACCGGATCCACATTGCCATGGCAATTTTTCTCTGTATCAATGATTCCTGTCATGAATGAACGGATATTAAATATAAGGGCCTTTCATTGGGGAGCTAAGAGAATTCACGAGAGTGGCGTAGAGTATGTTGAAAAATTAGCAAAGAATTTAAAAAATAGTAATTTTTCAATAGAATTGGAATATCGACTCGGAATACTGAATTTACGAGAGTGGCATAAAGTGTACATGTTGAAAAATAAGGGAAGAATTAAAAAATAAATAAATTCGATAGAAATAGAATACCAACTTAATTTTTAGACGTGAAAATCTAAAATAATTGAAGAAATAGTAAATTCGATTTTGTATCAAGAACAGGAGTCAGTAAAATTTCACTCTGGAATTTCCACAAAATCGAACCTCATAAAAAACAGCAGTACAATGTATAGGAGCGTACTGAGGTATATTCGATCGAAAATTTCCTATGCATTACAAAAACGAAAAAATAAAAACATGAGTTCAATTCGGAGTTTAGAGCAATTGGAAAAGTGTGCTGAACTAAATTATGTAAGCCTATCGATTTCCTACTGTCCAATTAAACTGAGTGACCGATCTAATCTATTATTTAGCATATAATGCACACAGAATGGAACAACGATGCACATGATAAGAGAATTCAAAAATCGATTTTCGTGTCTAAAGCCGAGACGGCGGTAAAATATCTGAAAGGAGATTAATTTCACTCTTTCGAATAAATCCTCTCTATCCCATAGCCAGGTGCTGATAAGAACCCAGTAATGATACGGTGGTAATAAAAAAATCATTTGACCGATAACGCTTAATAAAATAATGGAAGACGACTCGTGTCGAGCGATTTGCGCGTCAAAAGACGCGCTCGCAATCCGCACCTACGATATAAAAATATCCATAAATCCTTCCGATTTGAAAAAAATAGTTATAAATTCCACAATGATACAAACATCAGTATCATAAAACATTCAGACAGGGCTCGCTTCGATGTAGAGGGACTCTCGAATTTTTCCAGGTGAGAAAATTGAATTTTTTCTACTGTAAAATCCACGATACATATACAGCGAGCATGAGCAAACAGAGAGCAAAATAATCATGGCAAAGGTGTTCCTACCGGGCAATCTATACAGATCCACACATTTTTTTTCCATTTTTATTTACATTTACATTCACGTGTAGACATACGTACGCGAATAATAATTTACGCTTCAAAAGTGAAAGTAATCGAGAGAGTTAAAAGAAACGTGCTCGTGTACGGTATTTTCCACGGAGCTGCAGCGGAGGAAAATCATCAGTCAGCTGTTTCCCTGCGTATATCTTGAAAAAATCCATGCACAAGACAGGATAGACCAATTGAAATTGCACGCTCGTATGATAAAGAAATAAAAGAAATAAAATCGATTTGACTCCTCAAAAAGAAAATATATGAAAATAATCATGTATTTTTCAACTATACTCAAAGTGTATGTATACAAATTTTGTTGAGGGAAGTAACCAGCATGTATATGTTCATAGATACGTATCTCCATGTGTGTGCGATTTAAAAATATGTATACATACATAAATAGATAAGAAAAAAACAGTAATAAAACTGTCTGACAGCGAGAATTGTATATGGCAAAACAGCTTTCTCTCTCAGCGCGAGATTCGAATCGGGGCGTGCGAGAGGAAAAGAGGGAAGGAGTGAGAGCGAATAATCATTCCTCCTCGTTGTGATCGTACATACGTAAGAATTAAGTAGATAAACATACGCGTAGTAATGGATCCGCGTAATATCCATTCGCGTTCGGGCCATTACGGAGTCAACGGTGTAAAATCGCGATACGAAGCCGCAGCTTATGATATTTAGCGTACCGGCTTAAACGTCAATCGCGAATACGTATCCACGAAATTGTGCGTCGAACACGCGCCGTTATGTTCATCAACGAGAATATACGCTCCCGTACGGGATTGTACACACTCTGTTTTATGGACAAATTATATATTCTTTGCGACGCAGTATCGCACTTTCCTCGTACTATTTTCTTACTATATAATTCTATGGAAAAATTGCTCGATTTTTTTTACTTCACTCCTGAATCGTTTCTTCGTAAATGCTCGAATGTACCTCATCAATACTTTTCCTTTTATTCTATCATATTTATCCTATAATATTTTGCACAGTTTTTGTGCATTGGTATGAAATATATTTTTATTCATTTTCTTATTTATTTTTTTATTTTACCTTTTTTTTAATGTTTTGCATTGAACTTCATTTCGATGCAAATCATTGAATTCCTCAACGAAGTTCAATGACTGAAATTTATGCAAATCTATATAAAAGTGCACATCCGGGAAAATGATACAAATCTTAAAAACTGCGTATCGAAGACTTATTGTTAGTATCATTATCCGAGGAAAAAAATTCTTTCGAATGTATTCCTGCGAACTTAGTAATTACTTTCATCGACGTATTGTTTATTGTGTATATTTCTTGCACTTCCTACATCTTTTATTCTAAATAACAATTCAAGTAAATTTTTCTCATGAGAATTATTCATACGTTTACAAAAGCGTTTGTTAATCATTTTAAAAATTGTTTCTTGTACTAATGGTTATTTTTTTGGACACCGGGTAAATAATTGTTGAAGATTGGAAAGAATAATACCAGGAACGTAATGAGTTCTGATGGCCACTTTTGCTAGGTCGCACAATATAAATGCAACTAACACGATACGGGAGGAGCCCGACTTTTAGCAAGAGTTTACGAGCGCTGAGATCAGGGGGTGCTGGTTAATTCAATCGGGTCCCATAATCCCTGCCATAATCCTGATTATGGTCCTTCCCATCAGGCCAACTTCTTCTTATTTATACAAAGGACCATTCGATCTTGCGGCTAAAGCATTTCACGATTCCTCCATATTTACTCAAACCGAAGATAAGTATCGTCGATTAACAACATTACGGGAGTCGAGACATATTTAATCTTCTCTCATTTCTATTTCGGAATATCTTCGTTTTCAACTATTTCTCTCTCCAAATTGTCTCATATCGCGACGTTTGAAAACATTTTTTCTTCAAAATTACAGGAAATATGTATACGTCATACTTTTAAACCTTTCACGTCCATTATTTTATCTCGCGGTGAGGAGTAACGATTTTTCGAGCCATTAGGATTAGTCATATTTCTTCCTGAATTTTTGAGTTTATCCTGTCTAGAATAAAAGCTATTATGCGTGTGTATTTTAGTACATTTACAGTTAGCAGAGCTAGATAGGGAAAAAAGTGGATATCCCAGAATCAGTCTCGAACATTCTTTGATATTTACATTTCTGTGAAAAATTTGGTGGATATCTACTACGCTCCGTTTTCGAAGAAGCATTTATTTAATATCAAACCGAAAAACGCCTCAAATTTTTTATTTGGAAATTTGTTATGAAATAAATAATTACTATTTAATTAATATTATTTCTCTTTTAGCAAAAAATTGGAAAAATCTCTTTTTTTAATTTTCAAAGGACTCTTTTTTTCAAAATGCTGAAAATGTATCAATTTGATAGTAAAATCTTTAAAAATCTATTAAAATTATCTAGATATACAAATTCAAAATCGATCCAAAAAAATTATTTTAGAAAAAAATACCTCAAATTTAATAATTTTTTGATTCTCAAGAAATTAGACCGCATTAGGCCATAAAGGATCCAAAACTGATCCTTCACTTCCGTTGTAATTTTTCCTACCTCTAAGCTAGAAATTTTTGCGACTTCAAATGTATACTTAACAAAATTCGTTATCTACAAATTCGCCAGAAAAACTCAAAAACTCTGAAAAGTTGCGTCCTGAATTTTGTTTAAAAAAAAAAATAAAATACGCAAGCGCTGCAAGCAACCGATTGACGATAACCCATCTGGTATATTTATAAGTGGAACCCTCTAGTTTATCGCAAACGTAAAGGTCGGGATCTTATCATCGTCGATATTATAAAACCATTAGAGTCAACGCGACTTCGATACAAAGATTTCCGAGCGATAAAGAACGACTTGCACCTTCGGTATGTGTGTTCCCGGCGAGTGGACGATAGGCTGGAGAAAAACACAGCTTAGGAAAATATATATATTACATGCGATCGACAGAGTTTCGTTACAAGGTCGATAGATCGCGGTGCGCGTGCGCGAATTACTATCCGCGGAAATCGCGCGTTTTCCGCTCACTCAATAATCCCGCGACGAGCGAGAAAATTCACTCTTTTTACTCGCGAAATCATTCACGTTGAAACAATCAACTCGCATTTCTATCAAATATAATTTTCTTTTAACCGACTCTCTTTTATTTCTTGGGTAACTGCACAAAATTACAATATTCATCGGTAAACTTCAAAATTGGATCTCTATTTTTTTATCATTATTTTTGGTAAAAAGAAAGCCACGAGGAATATTTTTTTAAGAAATTGGAAATAAATAATTTTATAAAATTAATGGAATTTTCGTACGATATAAAACTGCTGCAATTTTTTTGCGATTCATATGAGGAGGAAAACTCATCTGTTCGGTCATAACGCATGGGCGTCATAGTAGTCACAAAGTTGCAAATCATCAACAGCGTTAACCACAAACTCTTGATATTTTAAGAGAAAAAGATATTGAGAAAAAGCGTTCTATCCGCAGTAAAACTGTCGAGAATTCGCGATTACGCTTTCCCTCGTTATCGTTCTCGAGAACATGAAACGAAATTACGAAATTAATTTCGACGACGGTTCATCAGAGATTTTCAGTTGCTTCATCGTTCCGGCAAAAGTTACAATATTTTAATACTACATTGGATTTAACACCAAAAACAATTATACATATTTTTACGAAACTCTCCATCATAAAATATAAAATAACCTCCTGAATAGTTTTATTTCATTAAATAAACTTTAATCTTTTATCACAAAAATGTTTATTCGAATGTTTTGGCACTCCGTTTGCCGAAAACGCGAGAGTTCCTGATCGTGTCGTTCAGCCAGAAATTTCATTTCCGTAGTCGATGTCGTTCTCTCGGGGAAAATAGCAAAGCTTTTCATATCACGTACATTAATAACATAAACAGTGTAGAATGCATTTGGTATTTGAGATTCGTGAAAATCAATGGCGCGTGAGGATGGGCAGCGAAGTCTGCGGCTCGCCGAGGGCGTTACACATTTCGCGAGAGCGTTTCGCCCGTAACATAATAACTGTGTCATCCGAATCTCTCGCTTCCTTGTCGCATTTCAAGTCCTGTTGTCCCTTCTCCCTACATTGGCCCTTCTACCGTTTCGCTGGCTAGCATTCGATCGTTTCCCTCTTCTCATCATCATCGCACCAAGAGCGAGACTAAATTCGAGCGAACGACAATCCTCCCTTTCCCCCCGCTCTCTCTCTCTCTCTCACTCTGTCTCGTTCTCTCTTTCCGTAACGTTTATGTACATGCTCGGCGAGCGGCTTGATTGGATCCACTTAACGTCCTCCGTGTACGTATATAATTCTCTATGGAACATTACTGCTCTATGGAGTGTACTAGTCCCAGAGTATTTTACTCGTCTCCCATTCTGCTGCTCGTTTCCCTCTGAAATGTCAAATATTTTGTAAATAACGATTTTCGCCCTTTAAAATATTCAGGAGAAATAATAATTCAAAATGTACTTTGATAGAGACCTGAATGATGGAGCAGTAATCGAAACATGTTGCCTAAGTAGCTACATATAATTATATTTTTAATTACGTGATATACTAAACAATTATTTATCCTAAAAAATTGCCCTTATGTCTTTAATTCGTCTCTCAAATTTTTCGGTTCATTTGGTTTTAAATGATTGAATATTTTGACAAGTTCGAAAGTAATTGTGGAATAATGATATTTTGAGATGCTGCATGGCCATTTGATTTCCAGGCCAAATAATAAATGTCAAATGGAAAGAAAAGAATTGGATCGTGCAAAAGTGAAAATTTGTGGTCGGAGGTGCATGAGTGAGTTTCTCGTTCGATGCTCGCCATTGAGTGTTCACTCTTCTCGAAGAGGCGCTCCACTATCGTGAATGTTCACATTCGACGTTTGCTCTATCAACTACGCTCGGGCGTGTATATACGCTGAAGGGTCCGAGGGTTTACGAGTTTAGTTGGGTTTATATTCGTACACCGAGCAGGCAGATACGGACGCGTGTGTGCAATCCAAGTGCCGTTTTCCTCGTCATCGTCGTCGCGTCTCTCGTCGACCGAAATCACTGGCGACGCGATAATAAAATAATCTGGGTCTTTCGAGTCATTAGGCTGGCCCTTGTTACTTAGCGGAGACCACTTAACGTCGATGCTCCTGCATGGGGTTCGCTCTTTCTTTCTCTCTTCACCATTTTTTTCTCATTCTCCTCGGACTGTTAGCACTTTGTGACTCTCCTGCTTAGACTCTTTATTTTAGTTTTATTTTCGTAAAAAATAAGTGTTCGACGAAAGAGAAATTGAGTGAAATGTATATAAGTTTAATAACGTTAGGAGCAAGGAATCGTTTCAGAAAAATTATGCTGTCATTGAGATAATTGTTAAAATAAACACAAGATGTGATGAAGTTTTCGGTTCATCGTTACATTATTAATTCCGAGAACGTTTTTCTTTTATATCGATTTTAATTTTTAATTTCCTTGCACGGAGGTGAGACAATTAATTCTATGCACGATTCGACGACATTTCGTGCACACGATTCCATCGTGCGGTTACACGTTTTACAACGCGACGAGGATGATTCCAATCAGAATCGTCCTTTTTCAAAGACACCGATTTCTCGTCCCTTGTTCTTTTATCAATAAAAGCTTAGAAATTTTCGTCAACCTTTTATTTCAGCAAAAATAATTAATCGCAAATTTTTCTTTGCCACAGATGAATTTTACATAAAGATTTTCATCGTATTGCAATAAATTTTCGAATGTACAGAAATTTTACTTTTTATATAAAAAGAATCTCGCGCTGTTTGTTCCGTCTCGATTATGGCATCATCGATGATCGTATATCTGTTACATTATGATACATCTGTTTCGTTATCTTAGATCGGAGCCTTGACCTGTACCGGCAGGTGGCGGTATATACGAGAAAAAAAAACATTTCTATAAGTTACGGGACAAAGGTGATTTTATTATCGAAACGGATAAACGGGAATCCTGACGAGGAATAATTCATAGCTCGCGATCACACGCGAAGACGCGACTTTTTGCATCATTTCTATCTCTTCGCCGTATACGTTTCGTTTAAACGCATACTTCGGATGACGGAGTACGGATTTTCGCATTTTCCATAATTTAACGATTCGCTAGCGTATAATGAAGTACAGAACGTAAGAATAACTTCAAACAGCACTTCACTTAAAGAATACATAAATCAATTCTGTAATTCTGAATGCGTGCATGAAGAGTGAGATGATTTATTTAACCTTGTTTAACAAATTTTATCACAAGATTAAAGTTCACATTTCAACACTTCATTAATACGGTTGTACTTAAGATCATTATCGATTATTTATCAATTGAAAGAATGCGTGTATAAAGAGTGAGATGATTTAGTCAACACTATATTTGAGGTTCATCGAATATCGATGATATTAGATAAGAATCTGAATTTGAAATATATTTTAATTTGGATGGAACTGGACGTTGTCTTCTTAAATATTATTCTCCTAACAATTTTTCGACAGTAATTTTCAGTGCAATATTTCAAAGTGTAAGTAACCATTTTTTGTTTTGTGGTCTAGGAAGCAATCGCATAACTTTTTCGGAAATTTTTTACATGTGCAGACTGCCATTTGACTAGTGAATACGTGATTAACAAATTTTATCAAAAGCTAAAATTTACATTTCAACGCTTCACTTTTACGGTTGTGTTCTTACTTTAAAATTTAATATCGATTATCAATTAAAATCTTTTATCGCCTTTATTTTGTCCAGGCTTAGCCATCTCCTGGATTAGCTCTGGGCGTGAATATCCAGTAGTAGAGTGGACCTGTATACATATAATATCTAATCAATTGGATCGATCGAGTACGATCGGCAAGGAGACAGAGAGAGTGAGATAGCTATGTGCCTAAGACACCTGAGACTAAATGGAGGCGATGGGATGGGCATCAAATTTGATGAGAGCCGGCGAGAGGAGACGGGATCGAGACAGAAGCTAAGTAGGTCGTGTGTATGATAATGCTCCCATTATTGCGGAGAGTATTCTCCCGGGGAGGCTCCACCGGTCCTGAATTCGCCTGTGTACGCGCGCACCCTCTCAGATTTCGCACCACCTGAGTCTTTGTTAAGGACTTAATTAATTAAGGTCCCTTCGGGCTTCTCACGGTGCAGCGATTCGTTTCATCGTTCCCTTCTCTCTCTCTCCCGCTCTCTCACTCTCACTCACTCACTCTTTATCACTCTTTCTTATTCTAGGTCCAGAAAGGGTGACTCGGCATTGTACGCTTCGAACCTCGCAGCTGATGCCTTGTATTTCCTCTTTTACAAACCTCTTAAAAATTCATCGCTCCGAGTTATTCGTCACAGACACTTTATTATTCTTCTACCTCAAATATTTTTCTGAATATAATACAGATTCAGAAAAAATATTCTTTTAAATACAAAAAATGGTTTTAAAAATATTATAAAAAATTGATAATAATTTTCTTTAACGGAGTAGGATAATAATAGAATGAACATTTTAGATAATATTTAGAAATCTGAATATTTTGGAAAAAATAATAGTTACAGGTTATTTCCTGTTGAACGGTGAGCAACGTCTGATTCTTTTTTTCGTCGAAAATTCTTGTTTTTCCAGAACAAATATGCAGAGAGGAATTCTTACGGATCGAATCACTCAAACATCGCGTTAAAAGGCAGAAGCTTATCAAATGAAGGCAATTCGAGATTTGTTATCGAATTGATAAACGGAGTCAAGCTCGAGGAGTCTCACGAGAAAATAATCATGAGATTGTTCCTGTTCATCGGGCCTGCCGTTTGAAATGCGAGAAAAAGAATTCTATTGAATGCACTTTTATTCGCCGAGCAAAGTTCGAGCGATTTTTTCAATCATTACAAAGGCAATTTTTCCACTTCCTTCTTAAGCGATGAGAAGAGAAAAGGAAAAAAGGAGGAACGAGAAAATGTGACGGAGACAGGGGAGACGCGTTTTGCATACGGCGAGAAAATCCTTTCGGTGCTGAAGTCGCGAAACAAAAGACTCCGCGACGTAGTCACTCAGCGCCTTAACGAGACGGGAATAATGGAAAGGGCGATTGTGTGCGTGACGCGTACACGTGTATATGAAACGACATCGAGAAACGGGCTATAGTTTACGAGTGAGATTGAAAAGAAAAAAAAAAAGAAAAAAATATGCGCGAGTTGCTCCCAGCAAAATGACGCGAATAAAAGATCAAAAATGGGAGAAGAGATGAGAAAAGAAAACAGGTAGTGAGTGCAAATACGTACCGCAAATCTATAACCCTGAGCAATATTAAAAAGAAATCGACGTTACGAAATTTCAAGAAATCCCTTCTAACGCGTTTCGCCATTATTCCTCCGATTTCAGGATTTTTAAATCTCCAAAATTGGTTTCTTACGTTCGCCAATGTTTCATAATCATAAAAGTTCCACAACACATTTACCTCAAAAAAAAAAAATTCTAAAAGTTTGGAAAAATTATGTTGTTTTTATCAAAGATTCTATTTATTACATTATTTTAAATGATAGACTGGAAAAAGTATTTCAAAGTAGAAGAAAATAGACGATAAATATCTGTTTCTATAAACTGGATGAAAAAAATGATAAAAAAAATTTTACATTGAAAATCCTGTAGGTAACGAGCAATTTCATGTCAGATGAAGTACTGAATTTACGTATTACATACGAATACGTTACGAAGTATGGATATACTTGGCGTACACTTATGCGTTTATAATAATATATAAATATGTATGCACACTGCAGGTTTGAATATCCTCAACAAGAACTTATTCACAATTTCGTATTAGATCTCGAGAGGTACAGCAACCAATAAAGAAAAAAAAAGATAAAAGCACCGGGAAAAAAGGAAAGGAGGAAAAGAGTTGTACACCTCACTCCATATATTGCTCGTTGTCTCGAACGAGATTTGTAAACAACGACTCGGGACGAGATCAGAAATTTTTGGACCAATGCAATTTCCAGACTTTATATAAAATATTCATCCTATTGAAAAAATGATGTCTAATACATTTAGTAAGTTAAATATTCTGGGTTATTTTTAACACGATACTTTTGTTCAGAGCGGACTATTTTTAAAATAATTATGTTCAATTTGTTAGGCAATTATAAAAATTAATCATTCGAGTCTCATCGATTGTGACGCACACTTCCCCAACCCTCTTTCATCACGCTTGAAGCAAAACTTCAAGGTTTTCCAAACAATCGTAGCGATCTTACAGGATCTCAACGGAGAAACATTCGCGTCAGAAAAAAAAATCTACTCAACTTTTATTGAAAAGAAAATTAGAAAAATTCATATGACACAAAATTTTTTAAAATTATTAATAATATATGAAATTCAACTCTTATTTTATTCTCCTTTGAAGAAATGTTAGTTCGATTGTTGGCAAATATTGTAAATTAATGTGAGAATAAATGAGCCCTTACCTCGAACGAGGGACAACGTCCATCATCGATCAAGACTTTCCCTCAGCCCTGAGCTAAATAATCGACGACTCAACCGCTCGGTAGACACATTGGCGCGCTCGTTTCATAGGCTGCTGCGTTAGACGCGGTCGCAATTATCATTGCGCGCTCCCAACGAGAAGAACGCTCGGACACGCTATAGTTGCGTTTGCGACGTTCGATCTTACATCATGCTTGGATTTACTCGAAATCTTACTACTTTTTTTTTCTTCTCTCGTACCAATAATTAAATAATTTATCTTGACAAAAAGAAAAGAATATGTGATACATAAATACAATGTTTAAAAAATGAGATTATTATCTTTTAATACAAAAAATTTTTTTTCGATATAAATAAGTAATCAAAAATGTAAATAATAGATTTTTATCTCGAGTCTAAAAAATCATTGAAATTTCCAATCTGCAAAGTTTATTGGATGCTGATTTTGTTTTATGAATAGAGTGATTTGAAATATGCGCGTATATTTGCAATCAGTAAATATTAATAAAAATGTATCTTAAAATAGTACTGGGAAAATGTAAATTGAAAAAAGCAAGATCGAAGTAGTTCAGATTTATATTACGTTCATTGTGGACCAAATAGTGCACACAGATTCAAACTCACCTTTTCTGCAATCCACAGCTTGGATGTTCTTACATGTTGTACAATCCATTGGTCCAAACGCAAATTTAATAGCATAGTTACTATACTTCGTAGATTCGTATCCCAAAATGTGTTGTCGATGTTTATAGGAATCATCAATGTAATCCACAGCCGAGCATTATTGACACAAAAATTAATTTTCACCATGGCTACCAAATGATTTTATGACAAATAATAAGAACATATTATCATTAACAAAAAAAAATGGCAAAAATTTTAGGCAGAGCAATTATTTAATATTCCGTCTTCAAAGTTTGAGAGCTGGCGAAGGACTGACGTGAGAGCGAAGTGGCCAAAAAGTGTCGCACATTCGGAACAAAGAACGCCTCACGTCTTAATCTTTCTACCCCATATCGTTTGTATATCTTATTCTATGTAAACTATAGTACCGATATTTGAGTGACCCTTACGCATACTTTTTCCTTATACAAGTCACATGCCTACACACAGAATACTTGTAGATTCACAATGGAATAATATTGAAATTATTAATTATTTGAACACGAAATTATTTAAACTGTATCATAAATGTTAATTTTTTATTAAAAATTAAGATGGGTGACTGCTCTCCTCAAATTTGTTGGCAGGTCAAAGTTGAACGAGAGGTTTTGTCATGTAAAAAAAATTATTAATTCATAATAGATCAATGAAATAGCAAAAAAATTATGGTACCTTTAAATACTGTTGTGAAGTCCTGAATCGAAAGAAAAGAAAAGCAAGAGCGAAGCACATGCATTGTAGCTACTTTTTTTAAAAAAAGGGGAGATAGAATCTCGTTTTTATATAACTCTCGAAGTCTCGTTGGACAAAAGAAATATTTCAAGGTCTGGAAAAATTGTTCATTTTTTCAACTGACAAGCTACCGATCGCGAGAGTCCAGAATCCGCGAAGAATAATGGGGCCAAGGTTACTACGTGGCGTTGCACTTTATCGAGGAAATTATAAAAAAGAGAAAATGGAGAAAATGTAAGATATAGACGCATCAGCCACATAGAAGCGGAAAAGCGCGCGGAAACAATGAAATTTATGTGAACACTGGAGGCTCTGCTCTCTGACGAACCGATGATAAATATAAATGAAACAAATAAAGAACAAAAAAATCGAAATAGAAATATACACGCACACACACATACGTGATATTTATCTCTGGCACCTACGAGGATAATCGCCACGTCGGTTTTCTGCGTTTGAAAATGTTAATTTTCAGCGACGAGGCCATTGTTCCGTTCCGCGGAGCGCGTAAGCCCCGCACGGTTGTCGGGTGGCCTCGGTACGTTTTTTTTCTCCTAATCCAAGCATATCTCCACGATGATACGCCCGCGAAACATCTTTATGTACGGCTTGCGATTTTTTTTCTCCTGCTCGCACGCGCCTACAAAGCATTTCCGCTTCTCACGTATACTCGAATCGAAATTTTTAATCATCTCTTCATCGTTTCTCTGTTCTTGGCACAGGACACGCCGGTCTGTAAAACTCTCACTCGATCAATGGAATAAAATTATCTTTTTAGTGCAAATTTATTCATCGTACACATTCTTTTGTCACACATACGCATCCATTATCGAAGTTTTTAAAATCCTCTTATCCTGATGAATTTGATAATTTTTTTTTCAAAGTTTCTGATATAATTGTATATTATATTTATTCACTCCGGTCAACGTTCGCAAGTTTATTGCGATAAAAACTGACAACAAATGTAAAAATGTTAAATATAACGATAGTAAACGGAAAGCAAAAAATCTGGTATGCAGATTATAAGTGGAGTGCCCGTATATAGCAAAGCGTGATCATCGCTCCTGGTTTATTTGATTTAATTAACATTTCGATACGTCGGCGAGTGAGAGTGTGGTGATCGCGAGTCTTCGCGTTCGGAGCTAGTATACATAATATGCTGAGGGAATGTCAGGAGCCTGCGCAGACTGGATTCGAGTCAATGTCATCTAGGTACATTGTTCGATTTCACAGTCGACCGGTGATTGATCACGATATTTAGATACTTAATGAGGTGAAATAATAATCGTACGAAGAATATGTATCAATTTCAAAACTTGAAAGCTAAGGAGATCAGAGATCTTGAATAATCGCAGTAAATGCTATATCTCGAACGCTTCTTCTTATTTTCTTATCTTTTCTCACTTTTCCTCTGTGATTCATTTTTATCCTTATTGCGATATCCAAGAAAATACTTATGTTTAGTCGAGTGAAAATTATCATTGACAGAATTCAATGGCTCATTATATGCTCCACGGTGTACGGTAAAAGCAAGACTATAATCATTCTTTAGACGTTTATAACCTTTGAGATTGTCTCACGTTGTCAGCATTAATTTTAGAAAAAGTACAATAAGTGAAAACAAAAATGATAAAGTTCTAATGAATTCATTATTAAATGGAGTTATCAAAAACCTCCAAATTTTATTTAAAATGTCTAATTACTTATTGTTACGTCCCAAGAGTCGATTATTCTGATGAAAACTCGACTTAGCGCATTAAAAATTTAAGTATCGAGTTGAGATTTCTGGTTTGTTTATCAAGGTAACAGATTTTTACCCTCTGATCGCTCTTTCGGAGGAGTTTTTAATTTATTGAAGTGTGTTTTGGGAGTTTTTAGAGGAGTTTTTGTTTATGCTTGGTTATTTAGAAGTGATCAATGATATGTGCCTATTCACATAATGCCTAATTCACATAATTTTTTAAAAAGTAGCAATTCAATTTTGAAATTTATTAGAGTCCATATAGGGTAGGGGGCAAAATGAGGTACTTAAGGTGCTGAGGTACTGAATCTTTTGTTTTTTAATCACAATTAAAGGGAGGAAAAAAATTATTTTTTGACGAATTGTCAATATATTTTTTTAAATCTGATATAAAATAGAGATAATTTCAAATAGACAGTAGTTTTTGATTAATTTTTTTAGTGACAGGACATCTGCTAGGTCAGCTAATAATAAAATAAAAACTACTCACAGTAGTTAAAAACGCAGTTGGTGTGAGGGTCCAACAGTCTTCCAAGTCGAGCAGTCTTGGTCCTGACCCATACAACAATAGCGCAGTATTATATATACTGACTGGCGTAACAACTCTGAGCGATGATCTGAAAAACTTCGAAACAGTCTCACAGACTGTACAGACATCACGGCTTTTCCGCAATTTCCCAGTATCAACGTCAAGTACGACACATCCCTAAGACTTAACTCAACTGCTGACGAAATGGGAGCTAATTTAAAAAAAAAACTAATAAAGAAATCGCGAACAAGGATTTTCAGGATCTTGAAATCCCGAGAAGGCACAAGGTTGGAATAAATGAATAAATAACAAACCAATAAAAATTATTAAACATGAACCTCACAATTGAAAAATGAAAGTTTAAGGTTAGAAAATCGACGAGGGTGTGTACACGAAGCAAATGAAGCGTACAGAATGGGACAGTAAATTTGCGAGTTGGTGAAAAAAAGGAGCTAAACTCGGTGGCCGCTGTCGAGCGAGTCAACGACCCCAATTTCTGGCTCATTGTCTCGGTTTGCCTATCTCTGTACCTGGAGTGTCGTATTCTCGGTATAGTAAAAAGGTTTTGTACGCGATACATTTAGTATCCGCGGATGGAGGCTTGGCGCACGAAGGAGCGTGAAGCAAGGTTCGAACTTGGGCTAATTGAGTCGCCCAGGGAACTCGTATGCTCGCTCTCGTACGAAAACTATCGGAAAAATGGAAACATGCAAGGAGCCGTTGAAATAATACGGGAGAGGTGCACCTCGAGCGATCGATCTTGCGATGAAGAAAAAAAAGGAGAAAAAGTGAAGAGAGAATATTGTATAAAATGGAATGGAGGGAAAAGAGAAAAGAGTATCGGCGATATAATGGAACGTCGTTATGTTCGTGGCCATTGTTCGTAGCATGAGCCTCGGGGTACACTCGTTCCTCACACAAAATATATGTATGTGCGACGAGAAAAAGAAACACTTCGGGAACGGAGGGAGAATGTTGATTGCAGGTGAATCATCGGTGCACGCGAAAGTCCAGTAATTTTTATCGTCGCATTAGAGCGCGCAAATGGTACAGTATATTAGCCATGTTGACAGAAGGAAAAATCTCAAAAAAACATTTTATTTATTTTATATTGTTTCTGTTTGACATGACAGATTTAGCAAGAAAGATTTTTCCATTTATGGTATTTTTGTAATTTTTTTGACATTTTTTAAATCGTTTATATATTTTCATGTGATGTTCAGGTAATTTAGGAATGAAGTGTTAGAATTGAGAAAATTTACAAATTTTTGTATCTACTTGAGATTTTTCGCAATCCAGAAAATCTCTTTCGGAAACCTCGAACCGCGACACTCGACTTGTATATCGAATATGAGCTTGGATACAAATGAGACTCGGAGAAAAAGATGCCGAGGGTCGGCAAACCCATTTGAATTCATGCACACGAGCTCCTCGGAAAAAACTATCCACAGCGAAAGAGAGAAAACTCAACGAAATATAAATTGTGCTCCATGCATGTAGAAGACCTTCGCAAATATTTTTTCATATGTATGTACACTTTTCTCCAATAGCGAGAAAACAAAACAAGAATAAGGTAAAAATTGTCTCGAAACTCGGTTTAGTAAAACGTGCGAGAATCATTTTCCTCGAGGATTTTCCGTGACAAGGAGTCTCGCTGTTTCGTTCGTACGAAAATTGAATCTGTGTACGGTTCGTCGATATATCGCCTCTGTACAGCGAGTTCCTTGACTTCTCGCTCGCGACGCTGCTCGTTGAATTTTTCCGGAGTGCACGGCTCGAGCCGTTCAGCTGTTTTCTTCATCTCCCTCGCACCCGGGATAGCTCAGGGGGCATTTGACTTGGTAATCCTGGAGGTCCTCTCCGCTGGTACGTCGAGCCCGCGAATCTGAGAAAAGGAATACGCCCGCTTACATGTGTTCGTGAATATACGCGGACAATGGCGTAGCGCGGGAGTGTGTGCTGGCTGTGGAAAGCGACGATGCGACGCGACGCGACGCGACACGACCGGTTCAACGAGGACAATGTTCTGGCAGGTCCTGAACGGCGACGTTCTCTTTTTCCCCGTCCCGGAGCCAGACAACAGGCTAAAATTCTATCGAGCGTACGTATATCCGAAGAACTTGTTGTTCTTGAAATAAAACGCACCCGTCGGGATGAGAACGCCCAATTCCTATATATACAAAGTTGTTAAAACGACGGGTCGACGATCGTTCGAAATGAGGCGTTTGCAAACGTGGTGAATGCACTTTTACCGTTCTTCCGATAACTGAGCTGTCTCTCTCTCTCTTTCTCTTTTTCTCTCTCTCTTTCTCTTTTACTCGCTTTACTACACAATCGCGTATAGCTGTACACCCGAAACTTATTCCTTTTTCTTTCGGCTTCATTATCTCGACTTTATTTCTTCTTTCGCCACTCAAGTTGCCACATCTTTCCCTTTTTCTACTTCTCCTTTCTCTCCGCGCTTTTCCTCCATTTTTCCCCTCTAATGCTCGAGACGCGGAGAAACGGATGACGGAAAATAATGGCGTTCAGAATGGTTCCTCCGATCCGGACCTTTCCCAACGTCTTATCTCGACCGACGCCCGAATCTTCTCTCTTTATACTTTTTTTTTTGGATACGAGGACATACACTCGGTTTTCCACTGTCGCGACTGCGGAGGACGTTACCCCATTTCCTTCCTCGCGAATTCGCACATTTTCCGAAGAGAGACAATTTCAGGAATCTTATCTCGAATCTTCGAAAGATATTCGACACTTGAACGAAATTGAGCTTTCCCGGAATTATCGAAATTTTTCAAATATTCGTTAAAGTAAATTTGAAGAACCGAACGTTGTATGAAACATTGATTCGTTCAGTCCACGGATTCTTGACCTTCCTCACGCCGTTTGCGGTCAATATCGATTTGGAAAATAATGTTTCATACAGGATGATGGACATCTGAGAAAAAAATTAATTGATCGTCCATCCACGTCTGAACTAAGAATTATATATAACTGCTCGTTATTATTTCAAATGTCGTTTTATCCGGACGGAGCTCTCGCTGTCATCATCGGAAATAAATTAATCATTTATTGAATCATACATAAGCTTAAATCTATTTCAGAACATAAAGAACGTTCAGGATGATTCGAAAGACACCAAAAAAAATTTTCCATTTATTTGTAAATTTTTAATTGCAAATGATTTAATTATTTCACATTTTTGGTCTGACATCATAAAAATTTTATTGTATTACTCGTGAGGTTTTCTCGCTGCATTCGAATATTCTTAAGATTTTGAGTATTATATCGTGTATTTAAAAAATCCTATGAGACGAGTGTCAAACTAATTGTGATCTGGTAAATCAAACTCGACCGTTGACACCTACTGGGCTTTGTGGCGTCGATTTGATCCTTGCGAAACTGTCACGTCACAGTGTGTATTTTATTATTGTTTTATTTTGTTGCCGATTGTGAATTCAACGCTGTCAGAGTGAACTTATTCGCGTGCTCGTATCACACGTCGATCGCGACCGTAGGAACGGCCATTACTCGGCATTGTATAAAATTGCTTATTATCAGAGTATACTTACAATATAGAGATTGCATAGGTTTTAGACACTGGTTCAGATCTCTATATTTTTCGCTCGGTATACTCAATAAGTAAAAAAAAATACTAAAAAAGAGCGATAAATTGCACGATTTCGTGAAAGTCGAATGCTTGATTTCCTGAAACAAAAATGAGCCCTCGCAGAAACGATTTCTATCTCGAAAACGTCCGGGTGCTATTGTTTCGTATATTACGAGATCGTGGAAAAAATAAAAACAAATAAAATAAAAATTGTTAAAATTACCCAAATTAAACGAGTCGATCACTGTGGGCGGTTCTCGCATGAGGTTGACTCATTTTTATAATCGCGATTTTTTACACCACTGATCAACGAAAATTTTGGTTCGAGAATATCCAATTTGTGTGTAACTTTAAAAAATATAAAATATTCTTCTATTTATTTTTTTTGTATTTTATCAGTTCATTGGAGTTTTCGATCCATCCATAACACATCAAGAATTAGCAAAAAAAGTAAAGGATGAAAATGGTATGAATAAAAATAAAAGAGACACGTGAAAAACTTGAATATATCCATGTGCATGAAAAATTGAATGCAAACTGGTGGGAGAGTGGGGTGTTAGATTGAAAAAGGAATGGCGTCGCGTTCTCGCAGTTGGTTAGTTAGTTAGCTACTGTGGGTGCAGTGGCGTGAAACCTCCAAGGTCAGTGCAATCATCTCCTTCGTTCGCTCGAGCATAACGAATGATTTTTATAGCTCGACTAATGCGAAATAACGTGACGACTCCGGGCTCGCGGTTCTTTCTACTTTTTCAACATTTTTTTGCTTTCGTTCCGCGCGCGCGCGCGTACTTTTTACTTCGCTTTTTTCGTGCGTTGTCTTTGGTTGTTATAACGGGGATTTTGCACGCTCGTTTTCTCGTAATTGCACGAGGATTATAGGTATTTTTGTCCGGCCGCCCCTCTCGGAAGCCATTAGGGTCAGTTTCTCCAAAATTATGCTTTCATTCCATTCTTTTCGCCATCGCCATTTCTGTCTTTTTTCGTTGATTCGCAGACTCAATAACCGTTCCATTCTCCACCGGTGATCGTTGATTCTAATCGCCCATTGTGCACGGGATAAAAAATTCATCCTCGATCCGATATTTCGATTTTTTCATAATAATTCCTATTTCAAAATGAAATCCAGATCTTTCTTTTTTCTCTTCAATTTTCTTTTTAGTCAGACTGTACTCGTCTGACTAGTGCAAGCTGAGACACGTTTTAATCAACGTCTCTGTTCTTCCCTGTGCTTCCCGGCACAAGCAACAAAATGAGGCCAAAACAATCATTCCTTTCGAACATAAATCATTTCGCTAATTGTTACTACCAGTTGTATTTTAGACTCAATGACAAACACGATATTATAATAGCAATAAATTCATTATCCACCCGATTGAAAAAAAGACAAAAGTCAACGTGGTCCGAGAATATATTTTCTTAACTCTGCGACGATAAAATGAATCATCCTGAATCAAAATTCTCTCAAGTACTTAATTAAATAAGTCCCAGAATCCGAATTCAGCACCTCTATACCGCTGCATGTGTCCATGCGGGCTTAAATCATCGACGAGCCAGCGTAATATTACGTATTCCTGGCAATGTTATGATCGAAAGTTTTATCTCGGAGTGTACCGGCTCGTGTGCAGGCTGGGACACGTTTTCCGTAGCTCTTGCACAGAGAAAAGCAGGTCCCTCGGTCGAGGAGGATAACACACACACACGCGACTCTCCGGACTCTCTGTAGAAAGGGAAAAAAGGAAAAGAGCAAAGAAACTGGAGAGTAAAAAAAGGGGGGAAAAAAGCAGCGTAAAAAAAAGAAGAGAGATAGCCTTCTTGGCTATATTTTTCCGTCTCTGTCACTTGGAAGCGGGAGTTTAAAGCTCGGAGAGGGAGAGAAGAGGAGAGGAACGGACCGGTCGGACGGGCGCGAGAGAAACGGAGGGACGTGAAAAAAAGAGTGTAAAAAAGAATCATCGAAGAGAGAAAGCGCGAGAGGGCAGCAGAGGTTCTCCCTTTCCACGACGAGACTGGACTTGCATTGTAACTCGCCTCGTATCCCCTCCGTGTTGTCGACGATTCTCGGTGTTGGTTTTAGTCACCGTGTTGCGACGAGACATCGAAAACGCACACCAGGAGAGCCTCCGGCCTGTCTTCATCGCGTTCCTCTTTTTTTATATTTTTCTCTCTCTCGCTCTTCTTGTTTTTTTCCTCCTCCTGCCCCTCCGATATCACACAAACTCGCAACTGTAGAATCACGACTGTAACGTGTTTTCTTCCTCAAAATAAATTTTAAAAACAAACTGACAATTCGTTCTTGATTTTGGGATATTTATTTTGTTAATTAATTATTTTTTGATAGAATAAATCTCAACTGTTTATAAAAAAGACACTTTTCTGATGTATTAAATTTATTATCGCCTTTTATAAATTGTTTAACTGAAATAAATCTTTATCGTAGTGTTTGTGATGTCTAATTGTTAATTGCAACGAATTTTTTAAAAGTTACTTATGAAAAAAAATTGTTCTTTAACCTTCTTTACAACTGTACAAAGTTCCACTTGTACTCAATTTACTGACTGTACTCAGCGCATAAGTTCACCATTGGAGGGGAAAAGTAGAGAAAGAGAGAGAGGATCGTGTCGTGCCTTCTCTCGGCGTAGTACTACGTGATACACGTGGTCAGAGCTGACGTCACGAGGCTCACTCTCGATTTATCTTAAGAAAGAACGAGAGATACTCATTGTCAGAGAGATAGAAAAAAAAGAGGGACCGGACAACAGAGATGAGGATATGAAAAAAAGAAAAATGAACTTTAAGCTTTTTTGATAATCGACAAAAAACGTTAACATTTTCTCTGGTTAATATACATAGTAAAAGAACATTTTACAGGAATTTAAATCAAATTTTAAAAGGACTTTTTTTAACCTGATCCAATACGTACGTTTCCTAAAAAATTTCGCTTATAGAATTTTCGAGCGTTTTTGACAGGAATTTATTTTATTGTTACATTACTAAAACCATGCAAATAAAAAAATAAACATATTATCAAATTTTTTATCATTCTCGACGTTGATTTCATATTTTATCGAAAAATTATTATTCATTTTAATGCTAGTGTCGAGATTTGACGATTCTTTGTACCTATAAGACAAACGAGAAACTGAATAAACATTAAAATTTGTAAGATTTGTTTCTTCTCGTCATGTAATAAAAAAGATTAGAATTCCAATTCAAAAGATCGTAAAAATATTGATCGATGAAAATGAATGATTTTTGCCTCGTGAATTATTTATCTGAAGCAAAATTACAATTTTATTATATTTTAAACGGAATTTAGGTCGAACTTTCATGTTTCGAGACCAAAAGTTAGAGAATAGAGGCTATCAGGGAAAAAGAGCAAGAGACGAAATGGACTTCCGAAATGAGGTTAAATACAGGTAAAAATTGGCATTTGCAAGAGAATGAATTGAGTTTTCTTCAAAAGATCGATTCGAATAAAATCCGTTAAACTATCTCCTCCGATTGGATGGTCAATGGATTCTCGTTTTTGCGCTTCATACTCTCTACGCATCAGTTTTGCATACATAATAACTACGGTCACCGACTTTCCGCAATAATAATGATAATAATAAAAAAGTAATGATAATAACAACAATAATGCAGAGAATAACGCTAATAGGTGGCCTCGGCAAGAGAGCGCTAAGCGCAGGATAAATCCGCGGTAGTCTCGCTGACGCCATCCCTAGACAGCACCTACGTCCTAACATCCATATACGGGACATTCCAGGCAAAATCGACGTTACTCTCCTCAATAACTATTTTTATTACTCTGAAGCAAATCTGAAAAAAAAATATTCCTACGCAATTCAATATCTTGATAACTGAGTAAAAAGTTCATTTTAATCGATTATTAAAATGTTTAATAATATATAGATAAATCATTTTCTGATGAAACATTTGTTTTATAACTAATAATTGCTATATCAGTAGATAGGCAAGAAAATGAAGAAAAATTAAGGAGACAGTTTCAGTGTGGCATGACATTGATAAATTTGACTGAATTATTATGTATGTATGCAGTTGACAGTAGCTTGCTCATGTATGCACGTGTATTAATCCGTCGTCTTAATTCTGATGATTTTTCTTCCCTGTACATACATATGCATATGGTAAATATTGTTCTACGTTACAATCGTGTCTCTTTCTCACTTTCTGCTTCCATCATCTCCTGCTGGAGAGTAAGTATATACGGAGCCTCGCAATAGAATCTCAAATCAGATGTGTGGTAATCGTCGTAGTTCTTACATGGGGGAGCGGCCCGTTACTTTTTATTGCCACCTGGGGTATATTCATCGAATCTGTGCGCAAGTTTCTACGCGCTTTAAGCTGATACAACCGTAAAATACTTTAAGACAGATTTTCTTGAATTTTTGCAGAATGCTTCGTTCATATCGTATGCAAATTCGTGCAAAAATTTTAGAAGCTTCCTTATGTAAAAGTCGATAAACTTATATTATGGCTCAACACGAAATTATAATCATTAAGTGCATCTCATCTAGAATTTTCGATTTAAATTTTGAATTTTTTTTTCCATTTTTCTGTGAAGAATTCTGATTTGCATTCATAGCACAGATAACATTCCCAGACGAGGTCCGATTCGTGCTTTCATCGCTCATCATTGTGAGTTTACACCTTTGAAAATTCTAATATTTAATCAGGAAAAGGCACTTGAAATTTTGCAATTTTTTAGTTTGTGCAAAATCGATCAGTAAAAAGTCGAAAATCAATTTTTTGGTTCCATTATGAGATTTTTTTATGGTTATAAAAAATTTCTGCGTAAGATACGAAAAATATTTGCTAAAATGCTTTATGGTACAGATTTCATCTAAAAAAACTCGAAAAACCTGAAAAGTGTGCTGCGTCCTGAATATTTATCTCACAAAAGTAATAAGCGAGGGCGCGAAGCGACTGATCCATGATAACATAGCCAGTGCTTACTATATATATCGCCAATAATAAGTAAGAAATGCCTTTCTGAACAAAGGACTCGATTGGAGTGTGTGCCGAGAAGCACACAACGCGAAGTGACTCGTTCGGAGTCTCGGTGTAAACCTCGATATCGCCAGAGATACGTTTACACTTTGAGCTGTGTGTTCGCGAATGCATTTACGCTGCAAACGATCTCCAAAGACAATTTCCTACAGAATTTCCAACGCTTTCTTAAAACTGCGTCTTTTTCTTTTTTATCTTTTTTGTTATAAAACTTAAAATATCATTTCTTTTCATTCTATCTCTGTAACACTTTTTACTTTCTTTATTGTTATTATTGTTGACGGTTGTTTTTTATAACGTTTAAGTACAAGACACACTGTCAATGCGTTTATGTGTGTACGTATACGAAGATCGTGGTGTCGGGTTGCCCAAGGCCAGCACCTGCATCCAGTCCCCACTGCTCGGGTCGACTTTGTATACGAGCAAAAAGAGAAAGATGGAGACGAATACATGCATGCACCAGGGGACATGCAACTCGAACCCTGAGAGACAGAATTGATTCAATTATTTGCCTTCTCGTATTCGAAAAATTCATTTTTATCAATCGATTTCCAAATGGAATGAAACTTCATTCATTTTTCCAAATATGGAAAATCTATATATTTAAAAAAAATTTATTTAACATTTTCAAAGATGCTTTTTTTACATGATTATGAATTCAAAAAAATGGTTCAATTATTTCCCTTTTCGAATTCTAAAAATTTTTGTTATCGATCGATTTTTAAATATAATAATATTTTTATTGATTCTTCTAAATATGGAAAATCTCAATCTTTGAAAAATTTTTTCGACGTTTTGGAAGATGCAATTTTCTATATGATTATCAATACAAAAATTTGTTTGAATTATTTCCTTTCTCGAATTCTAAAAATTCACTATTATCGATCGATTTCCAAATGCAATCATATTTTCATTTATTCTTCTAAATATGGAAAATCTCAATCTTTGAAAAATTTGTTCAACTCTACATGATTATAAATACAAACAAATTAAATTTGCATCTTGAATAATTATATACTGTTAAGAAATAAATATTTAAGCTATCGATATTAAAATTGTAACCAGATCATTGTTGAATGGATCACCCGCAATTTTACACGCAATTGATATGAAAATAATTGATACGATAAGAAATCGAAAATATGCATCCACGCGATATCGAATGTGTAAAAAGCTAACAAAGCTGTTATGCTAATTCCCAATAAAGAGGGGCGACGGAACTCCTGTTCACTATGCACTGTAACGTAAAACGTCTAGTTGTGACGTCAGACACGAGTGCGGATCGAATGTTCAGCGAGAGCGAAAAGGAGAGAGAGCGAGAGAGAGAGAGAATCGGTAAGAGACTTAATGGGGGATGAAGCGGGAGGGGATGGGTGGGGATCGGGGGTGACGACGACAACGACGACGATTATCGATGCAGTTCAATGAATCGTACGCGTATAACGGTATCGGGAATACGCGTGTGTTTATGAAAAAGGTGCGATCACGCTCGATATTTGCATCGCGACGTTCATTAGCTTAAAAAAAATGATAATAAGAAAAAATTGCGCTATACGAGCAAGTATTGAAGAAATCGATGAATAAAAATAAAACGCGCGTATCGTCGTCGTGTTTTTTGCGCGGAGGCAATTTTCTGTTCGACGACTCTCCTGCTCGCGACAGTGACGCAACAATTTCTTGACTCTTGGCATATATTGTATACGCGCGCTCGTCCCGTCAACTTATATCCCACGTTTTCCTCGACTCTCGCGAGCAATCGCAATCCTGTTATTCATTTCGTATTCCATATATGCACCATTTTTCATAGTTATGCAAATTCTCGGGTTTATTAACTGGTAATCTTTTTTCTCTTCTCCCGCGCCAGCTCCGTGTGCCTCTCGTCATGCCACCGCTTTGATTTATTCTCGTCTAATTCGACAAATATTGCTAAATAAATATGCGTATAATAATTACGAAATATAAATTTACAACAAAATATTTTTATCTGTAAATACTTTATGTGCATCTTGTAATTTTTCAATCATGAATATGAATTTTTTAAACAAATTTTTAAAGACTTTTTACTTAACTTTCGAAATTTTTGACTGTGAAATTCGCAAATTTGATATATATTTATTTTATTTATATTATTAATGTATTTATACATCGTAATCTAGTATTAAATGTAAATAATGGACATCGTTAATGTGAAAAATTGAGCCTCGCGTTAAGAATCGGCAAGCAGTTTTCTCGAAGTGACGGACGGGATCATATCGCGCGCGTGTATACGCGCATGTACGTTCTCGAGTACTCGTATATACAAATTATATGTATATGCATGTATACGCAAATGTTATAAAGTACAAGGTGTATATCGTGAGGGCGAAGCGGAGCAACGTGCAGGGGGTTAGAGAAAAACGGGAGGTGTTCGGGCGAATGATCCAACCGGCTGCAAAACCGGCTGTTAAGTCGCGGAGAGATAAATCTCGGGGGAAGAACGGCGGGGGAGACGTGGCATTGACGAGACGAGCAGAGTGCCAACACCGCAGAGCGAAACGGCAAAAGTAGTGCAACACTGTCTCGAATCGCCAACGCCTACACAATTTTTTTTCTCTTCTCTGCCTTTATATATTTTTCATCATTTCTTTCACTTTATTATTCCTTAATTTTTTTTTTATTTATTAAGATGAATTTTCGATTTTTTTGATATTTTTTTCACTCTCATCTATCATCATATCTCTCACATATCACCTGGCGCGAAGGAACGCAGAACGTTCGTCGCATCTCGGTCACGCATTGTTGGCACCGTTTTGTCTATCAGCACGGGGAGGCACGTTCTAGGTTACGCGCTCCTGGCTTCGTCGTAAGCCCGGTAGCGCTCGTCCCGATCCTAATATTCTTTTTTTACGTTATCCGGAAATTCCAATCTCCTTTATCACTCCGAACGGACGACCAAGTTTCTCACTTTCTGGAATTGTACTATCATTTACGATAAGGCTATCATTATGTAAACTTTTCTGTTATACGGATCGCAATTTGTCTAATGTACATTATTTTTAAAGAAAATAAAAACAGCTGAAAAAATTATACATTACAAAATCAATATATTGTAAGTTTTCTATAAAAATCGGATTATAATTAAAACGTTGAAAAATATTTCACTTGATAAAATGTTACATTGTGTAACACACTTAATATATTTCATAATTTTTCAATAATCTGCTAATAAATATCTTTTAATTAAGCGAGAATATTTTTTTATTTTTCTGAAAAATAGTATTGATATATAGCTCAAAACGCTCGTTATTTCATGTCAAAATCCTATACTATTATTTTTCCCCTTCGATTAAATCTCGAGTTTCTCCGGCTCATTTTCATCAGTCATCACGAATTAAAACGAGCGAGAGAGAGAGAGAGAGAAGGAAGAAAAGATTGGAAAGTACTACTCGCAGTTGAGATTACTATCGATACGAGTTCACCCATTAATAATTCGCCCATTCGCGAGAGGCGATCGCATCGTCGAATTGATAAATCGGGAAAAAAATGATTTTCCACGAGCCGACTCGTGAATACAAAATTCGACACGGAAACGTTTCTTCGAACTAATGCATTCACGTGGACACCAATAATAAAGTCGTACTGAAAAAAAAAATTTATATCTTTTTCTTCGGAAACGTCGAGATTTTCTCTCCATTTTCGAGTCCTGCGCACATACTCACGCTTCTTTCGTCGTCTTTTTTTTGCTATTAAATATCATACTTCGTACGTATATACAATATTATGCTCCGTACACCATTTGCATGCATCCACGCGCGAACGTGTACAAGCTTTTACACACGAAAGAGACATTTCGTAATAATTCCCGGTGCACAGAGTGTGCGCTCATGCGTGCCGCGACCTGAATCTTTGTGCGCATGCAGAAAACCCCTCGGGGAACACCTCACTTTTGCTCCGGCACACTCCAAATCCCCCACATTCCCGCTCCACCCTGATATTAGGTAATAGAAAAGACAAATTACTCGAACCGACACTTGGAATATTATCCCGAAATCCTCATATTCTTATCCTTAATATCGTTATAAAAATATACATATGTGTGTGGATAAACGCGAAAGTTCAGATGTTCATCGTCGATTTATTGTTTAATCTCTTTTAATGTTGTAACGGTTGAGCCGCTTTTAATGCGTAATTTGGTACACATATACAGTTTATGATCTGGATTTAATGTTGTACGGGATATATCTCTCTCGTAAAAATTAATTCCTTCGATTAAAGGTTTATTTTTCCTATTTATAAAACTAAATTATTTCGATAAGATTTAGACTGTTCTAGCGTAAATAAATTTTTTAGTTGTATAAAAATTTATGAAGAATAAAATAAATAATGTGTTGAAGATGTAATAAAAATTAGTAAGATAAATAAAAAGGCTCGAATGGAGAAGGACGTCGACCTGTTCTCGTGCAAGATTTTCCATTTTGCACATACGAGTAATAAAAAGGATAAAAAAATCATTGAAAAAAAAATTTTAGTGAAAAAATCGCAGGAGAACTTGATACCTCGATCGACGCTTGAAAACAGTGAAAAAAATTGATTTTCCTCAATCGAAAGAGTCGCTTCGTTACCGCGACAAAAAATCTCTATTTCTGCATTATTATGCGCACATACGTTTACCAGGGTATAAATATTCGTCGTGAGCGCGTTCTTCAAATCTCTCGCTCTCGCTCGACTCTCCGTGTCTCCTCGGGGATTATGAAAGAGTGTTAGTGTTGCCCGTTATCGTGTTGGCAGGACCCGGAGAGCTGATTGCCTCTCCTGAACAAAGAGAGTATTTCGAGAGAGCGAAGGAGAGGGACGAGGAGAGACAACTCGAGGGAAATAAGAAGGAGAGAGAGCGAGAGGGGGGAGAAAGTGAGAGAAAGATCTGGTCGTGAGGGAAACGAGGAGTGAGGCGAGTCCACTCGGGTGTGCACGGAGAGGGGAAGGAGGAGGGAGGCTCCAGAAGAAAAAAAATATAAAAATAAAAAAAAATAAAAGAAAAAAAGAGTAACGCGAGGAGATTGTTCGTGATGAGGTGGTTAAACCGGTTTGGGCACGCGTGTGCGTGAAACGTGCAGCTCAGGGCCCCTCTTCCCTCCTTCGTTTCTCGCTCCTTTTTCTTCTCTTCTCTTCTCTTCGCTTCTCTTCTCTTCTCTTCCCTTTCTTACTCTCCCCTCTCTTTTGAAGGCTCTCTCTCTCTCGTTCTCTCCCTTCTATTCCTATCGCATGCATCTTGCCTCTCCCTCGATTGCTCTTTTACTCCTTTGACTGTGATCCCTTCCCTCCGGGCCACTTTTTCCTCACAAGTCGACTTCTCTTGCGTCTTTCTTTTCTCTGTCGAAGGGAGACCCCGCTTTCCTTCTTCTTTCACTCTCTCTCTCTCTCCCTCTCTCCTTTTCTCTTTCTCTCGCTCTATCTCTCCTTCATTTTTTTCATTCCCTCTTTCTTTCTTTATTTGTCCGTTATTCCCTCCTTCGCGTCCTTCTTCTTCTTCTTTTTTTTTCATTTCTCGAGATCTTTTATTTCTTTCTGATTGTGGAGAAGACTCCGGGGACGATGCACTCTGTCACTCTTATTCTTCGGACCTTATCAACTTTTCTTGTGCCCACGGTAGCCTGGCTTTTTGAATATTATTTTTAAACTACGATTCCTTTCAAGTATTTAGCTTCATGATTTTTTACGCTCGACAAGCAACGATTACGAGGTTTTCCAATCAACGAATTTGATTTTTATTTCAAGTTAAATTTGTATTTATATACACATTTAGGTTTTTAAAATTATATTTTTATTTTATTTTTATCAAGTAGCCAATCGTCTCATGAGCTATATTTATCTGAATAAAGCAAATGTGACAAAATGTCATATTACAGCCGTATCTTCTGTGAAGAGTCTTCGAGACAATTGCATGTGTGGAGAAATCATTTTTAGCGAATTCGCAAAAATCGCGAAACTTTAATTTATCTGTACTTTTTTGCATCGCTCGTAATTTTTTCTCATACCCGGAAAATCGGGAGAACGAAACTTTTAATTTTTGAACTATTTTTTTCCCAAGTTTTCATCTCGACGGAAAGTATAATCTTATTCCCGTTTTGTTTTTAACTCGAGTTTGGTTTATCTTTCTACATACATATATATCTCTCGTGATCGTTTCACCTCCATTCCTCCGGAACGACTCGTTAATTCCATGAAATTGTAACTCTACCTCGTAGAAGGTTATTACCATTAGCGCGTAGCTCGTAATTTCAGTCAGGTGTGTTTCACGATTTTTGTATTTAATTCTCCAACGCTGTTTCTCCTGTACGATCGTATTTTCTTCCTTGCTTATTCCTTTCGACGCGAGCCAGTCGCATCTTCCTTTTTTTTCGATCTCTATACTTTTCAGAGCTATATATTATTGCACTTTATAAAATATATATCCCGGGACAGGTATGGAATGAAGAAAACAAATTTAAATCCTCCTCGGACTGGGGACACATAAGCGTTTTTTAACGTTCGTTTCTTGTATGGGACTAATAGATTTTTACGGATAGACGTTTTGACATCTCAGCACGTTAAAAAATATCTCAAAAATTTTTATTATTATTTTTATGCAAAGGAACCTTTTGTCAATATCATAATAAATTATGATAAATTGAAAAAGTATTCAAAATCATAATAAATTCAATATCATAATAAATTGAAAAAGTATTCAAAAAATCGCTTGACCTCTGACCAAAAGTGCAGTGTCGCGATATTGACCCTCGAGTCAAAAAAAAATACAGAAAATTCGTCGGGCGTTTAATTTTTTTCAATCTGGAAAATGACGATTCGAGGACATTTATTGCCTTTTCGACCTTTTTCACCCTTCGGCAGTATGATCGATAATGTATACTTTGCTCCATAAGTTCGACCTCGACCTCCCATCTCTATCTATCACTTCCCAGTGCTCCTCTGGACAGTAAGATTAATCGTCGTGTAAGTTCCACGTTGTATAGACTCTCGGTTGTGTACACAACCATCTTCGGAGATCTCAGGTAGCATCCACGTGTTTTCTGTCAAAAACTCGCTCCATTAACTTATCCTTTGGCAGGCTACATGAATAGCAATTTTTTTCAATTGAAAAATAAATCTATACACATTTATCGAGGAGAAGAATTGAAGGAGCACATTTTAAATAAAATTATACAATCTGTTTAAATTAATTACAATTTTAAAGAGCACAAAAATGTTAAAAACTCAAAAGTTTTCTGCAAAAATAAAATATAATATATACAATGAATCGTAATAATTATACGCTTGTGATATATTATTTAAAAATTAAACGATGAAATATTTTTCTCCATTTATTATAATATCGAATTATCTAATTCCACGTACTGGTGATTATTTGCTTGACGTATTTGCTTGCAGTGTTAATGTCTCGTGTAACTGCCGTAGAAGCGACTCCACCATTTTCTTTTCCCCCTCCAGAGAATAATACCAACCCTCGGAGGATTTCTCAAGGATAACGAGTAATCCGGAATAGCGGATCCGGGATATCTGCAGCGGAGAAGAAGAGGAAGAGATAAAGAGAAAGAAGAAAAAAAGATGAGAGGAAGAAAAATAAGACGAAAAAGGGGACGAATAGTCTTCTTTCTCGTCTCGATTCGCTTCTCGATCGAGTCCGGCGTCTCTCTGCGGTGTCAGAAATCTCCGGGGTCGTAATTACTTTGTATTTTGATCCTTTTCTCGACAGTCCTGGGAGGAGCAAAAAGACCGGGGTAGGGTGATGGCCGATGGCGGTTGTCCCTCCATTTTCTTCTTTTTTTCCCCCCTTTATTTTCTTCTCTCTGTCTCTTTGTCTCTCCTATCTCTGTCTCTCACTCTAATTTATTTCTCAGAAAAGGAAAGAAAGTGCGGCGCACAGAAGTTATCCTCTTGCGTATCTTCGCTGTTTTTTTATTTTACTTATCTTTTATTTAATTTAATTTCGATCCGGTACCGAAATTGGATAATATTTTTCGTATTTTCCTAAATATTCATCAAAATAAAAACAGTTTAATTTAAATCCAGATTGAAAATGTAGGCCTCAGAATATTCGATACAAGTTTTACATTTTATCAGTATAAAAAATGATTTTTATCTTATCCGTCCGGCTAAAGCGCTACAACTTCTCGTCCTTTTTCCTTGCAAACTCTATTTTTTCGAAGATGATAGAAAGATCCCTGGATTCGCTGCGGAGGATCTCGATTTTTCCCTTTCGCACCGTCGCCACTGCCTTGGCGTTTCTTCGATGTAAACACGGGTGGCTGATAGCCGTAGGGCCCAGCGGACGGGCCTCACGGATGAAGGAGAAAGAAACAAGGAAAAATATATCAAGGAAAAGAAACCAAAAAACATAATAAATAAAGACAAAAAGAAGAGTAGAGAAAGAGAGAGAGAGAGAGAAAAAAAAATGCGCGACTCGCAGCAATATACACGTATACATAAGAGAAAAAAATGAAAAGATAAACTGCGAATGAGAGAACTGGAAAGGAGAATGATAGAAAAGAAAAAGACACGCATATAGAAATAAGGCGCTAAATGGCAAAGGAATAGTGCGAGAGAAGGAGAAAAAAAATCTCTCGTCCGAGACGCGCGCATATACATATATGGAAAGAGAATGAGAGAAATGAAAATAAAAAAAAATGCATAAGACGGATTGAAAGGATAGTGAGAGGGTGTGCGTGTGTATATATGCGTACGTATATATTGGAAAAAAAAGGAAGGAGGTGGAAAAGGCGCAGCTGAGGTCTGACAGTAGCGTAGGACCCCTTGGGGGCCCCGATCCGAATAAACACGTATCCCAACGCGAGCTCTCTCCGGCGCATATATACGTATGCCAAATGTACGCACAACATACGCGAGCAAGGTCTCGGGCTGCTCAGCTGATATCTCTCGCCGGAGGCGACGCGAGAGAGCTTTCCGCGTGTGCGCGCACGCGGGAACACACCCGAGCCGATAAACGGGTTCTTGCACCCGGAATTCCGTATACATTATAATCCCGAGTTATTTTTCATATGCGTCGATTGATTTGTATATAAATTTTTCTTATCAATTTTTTCCCTTAAATCCAGGTAAATAAGTATTTCGTTCGATTCTTCTCTGGTCTTTGAAATTTATCCAGATTTGTGAAAATAAATTTTCCATTGTATTCTTCGTGTCTCTTATTTTCATTCTTCAGAGCTTTTTTCCATGTTTTTCCGTTTTTTTTTCTACTCCACCCGGAATTCCGTATACATTATAATCCCGAGTTATTTTTCATATACGTCGATTGATTTGTATATAAATTTTTCTTATCAATTTTGTCGCCTAAATCCTGGTAAGTGAGTATTTCGTTCGATTCTTCTCTGCTCTTTGAAATTTATCCAGATTTGTGAAAATAAATTTTCCATTGTATTCTTCGTGTCTCTTATTTCATTCTTTAGAGCTTTTTCCCATGTTTTTCCGTTTTTTTTTCTACTTCACCACCTGATGAGGAAACAGGTCAGCGTGTCGAAAAATCACTCCTCCCTACAATGGGGTTACGCGCTACTGTGGTAGTGGAAAGCGTTTTGTGTGTACAGCGTGTACAGCGATGCGCGAGGGGCAAAAGGGCGAGAAACGGAGTCAGGAAGAAAACGAGTCCGGGAGCCTCTCTGCTCCCCTCCGGCTTTTGTAAACGATCGACCCTTCGCTGGCACCTTATTTTCTTTCTTCGAACATGCACCCACAAAACGTGTGTCGAAGGTGAACGCCATTGTTGAACCCCAGTTGCAAGTCACTTCTCAATAGGAAACTCCCATTTTTTTTCTTACACGTCCCTTTTCAGAAGTCGCTTCTCCTCGACCGTAATTTCACGATCTTCCTCAATGACGGAAACGAAAAAAATGACAAATAAATAATGGGAAGACGAAGAATCGACAAATTGCGGAGAAATAAGATTTCATTTAAAAAATAAATAAATCACTGAATAGAAGAATCAAAGGTAAGAGAAAAATTGACATTGAAATTGAAAAAGCATTCAATTCTTGAAAAATCTGAAAAAAGTTCATGATGAATGAAACGATATAATTTTACAGTAGCGCTGAAAGCGCGAGAAATTTTGATGGAAAATAAATAGAAATAAATCCAGGAGCTGAAATTAATTAAATTACGTTGAATGTGAGGATAATGAAGCATAAATATTGAGTTAAAAATGATTTCGTTCGTGACTTGCAGGATGAAGTCCCCAGCGCCGATGCTTGTTTTTTTTCTGATCCTCGTTTGGGAGGAGAAGACGAGTATATTTAAGCCGAGAAAGAGGTAACACGGGTAGCGAGTTTCAGCTTTATGTATATCCCGGAGACGAAAAACGGTTCCACGGACTCTGATGATCGTTCAAAGTAGGTCACCGATTGTCTCATTACGATATTTTTCCTTCTTTCCAACTCTATACTCGAGTCTCACACGATAATCGTGTATATTTAAAAAAAAAGATAAAACTTCCTTTTTAAATTTCAACTTCTTACCGTCATTATTGTCATCATTATTATTTATTTACTTAATTTTTGTTTCGAACTTTTTTTTTCTCTTCAATCCTCGCTTCTCTCGGGGGAGAGGGCATCATTATGAAAATGATACTGCATATACACAATATGTACGCGGGAAGGAAAAGAGGGTACAGATGGAAAGACCGCAGTGTCAGAACCACGGCAATTACACGTAATGAAACGCCCCGATCCGAGTATACCTCCTCACGTACACAGTAAACACTCGGTAGAGGTCTGTACATTTTGTACAAATATCGGTATTATAAAGTGTGTAAAAAAGTCTTGAATTTAAAAAATGTTCTTATAAAGGGTAAAATTATGAATGAACAATCGACGTTTGGTTTTTTATTTGTCATTCACATTTTATTATTTTATTTTATTTTTATTTTTGAATAATATTTTATTTGATAAGGATTTACAGATTGTAAGATAATAACAACGTGATAGAAATGAATACAAATTTTAATTGGAGAATGGACTACAATTGTGTAGATCGTCGCAGTAACTTCGACAACGTTGCATCGCGTGTAAATAAGTCGTAAAAAATTTTGATACTCCCCTCGTCTTTTCATCTTTGAATCTCCCTTCGAATTCTTTTTTTCTTTTCTTTTTCCACAAACTCGAGGACGAGAGTTTGCAAGGAGATTCGCACTCTCAACCACCGTGTGGAATGAAAATTATTGCTGACGTCGGGGTGTAAAGTTTTCGCCTTGTTCACCCAGCGTGTGTCCTCATGTAGGGACATGAAAACAAACTTTTATTTTCGTTTTTTTATTAATTTTTATTTTTGAGGACAAGAAATGATTTTTAAAATATTAGACTTTTTTAACGAGAATCAAGTGAAAAGGAAAGTTTTATACAAGTGAAAATTAGAGACCTCAAAAATAGATAATGTTCGAGAGAACAAAAATTTATCCTAAAAAATTCCTAAAATGGATATAAATATCTGGAACTTTTTAAAATAATGAATTATCATATAATTTAGTTCAAAGTAGTTTTGGCAGAGAAAGTGTGAAAAAACATCGAAGTTAGGTCTACGTCTTAAAAAAAAAAATCCAATAAAAATAATTCGAATTATTGAATGACAAAATATTACACTTGGCGTAATAAAAAGGTAAGAAACGTTTCAAAGGAAAAAGTATTTTTTGTCATTAAGTTCGCGTTTTATACATACGCGTTTCTTCATCCAATTCTCTCTCCATCTTTTATTTTCTCATTCTCGCGATCGTGAGTCAATATCGTCTCCGCATTAAGTTTTCGATCCTCGTAGCAATTCGATACCATCACGCACAGCGAACGAGAATATCTTCCCTCGTACATTTCTCAGAGAAAAACGAAAACGTCTCGCGCTCGATTTCTTATCCTCTTTCTCGTTTTCTTTTTCGTCCGTGCGACGGCATTCTCTCGGTATTTTTATATTTCTTCGATCCGCAACGATTCCGATGCTGGTGACCCAGATCTCCAGTTGCTGATAATTACAGTCAACACACGTGAAACGGGACGGGACTCTCGGAGATGTAAATATGTATGTAAGATTGCGAGTGATCCATATATCGCATACAAAAAAAACGTAGGATTTAAATAATTTTTAATAAATAAATAACATTAAAGAAGACACACGTAACGAGAGGTAAAAAAATTACGAAAAATATGATAAGTTTCATTGTCAATGCATTAATTAACACTTGGATTTTTTTTATGTATCTATGCGCGGATAAGAATCGAAGACGCGAGGAAAAATGTGTGCTCGAGCATCCACTGCGGGGATTAAGGTCGTTGAGAAAAAAAAAGTATATGATATGGATGTCGACGAAAGAGTCTTCTCACGTTATTCTTATTATTATATTATCCTTATTTTCTTCTGAATACGATCTATCTTTTCATTGAAAATAAAGGGATGCACATTCATATTTGTATAACATAGAAAATCGAGTGCGTTCCTAATTTCATATTTCCTTTCAGGTCACACGAGAATTTAAAATAATTTTTTTATCTGTCCGTTATTATTTAGGTAAATTATTCTTGATAAGAGTTCGTCTGGTTTCTTAATATGGAAAATTGTTTTTACTAATTTGTGACGTTTAATAGAACTATCTTTATCACTTTGAATATTGTTTAGTGGAATGGGTTTATTCTCATGCAAATAAATAGATTTAGGATTCGTTCGGGATCTTTAATTAATCAAATTAAAATATTGGGCAACATTATTAAGGCAACAATTGAAGATCTTTGTCCCAGAAAGTGGCAGATAATTCTATTTTGGGTATCGTTTTATCGTTTATTCGAGCTCCTCGGTGAAGAATCTGACAGTTTTATTAGTGCCCTGACCATCCTCTTAAAATTTCCATTTCTGCGTAGATTTTTCTTTATCGAAAGACACGTGGTCATATTTTATTTCTTTTCCGAGAATTCGACTCATCTCGCCTCAACATTGACTTCTGTCTCATCTCATTTTAAAATTTTCTGGTACTTCGGATTTGGTATAAAAATAGAAACTAAATTACACATCATGCTTGACAAATTCATATGAATAATCATCTAAAGGTATCGTGTTGCTGCAAAATAATGACGAAAAACCAGAATGCAATTTCAAGGGACAATTTCATTAAATCTCTTGTTATTTTTCCCCTCCTGAATCTCTATGAGAAGTTTTTTTGCTCATTTTTTTGTACCTGTATCAGAAGTTGCTTCCCGAATCGTCCGCAACAAATTTATACTCGTGTGTCTAATGGTGTTGAATTACAAAAGAGATACCGTGTCTCTTTTTGTGCGCACACTCCAGTGACATGATCAGAGTCGTGGCAAAAACTTGAAGTACATTTATAGGGAGTTTCAACTGGTATATTACTTCGAGCTCAGTCACTATTGTATAGTTATTCTTCAGCGTATTTTTAACAGATATGATTTTTTTCTACTTAATAATAGTATTTTTAAATCAAGTGAAATAATTATTTGATATTTTTAATCCGCTCATTTTTCCAATTACATTTTTCTGAATTTTTTTCTTTCTTTCAGTTCTTCAAGAGTCTCTTATTCCTTTCATCTGTTAAATTCGTTCGGATCCAAAGCCGTGGAGAAAAAACGAATTTCAAGGTTGCACTCTTCGGTCACTTCCACTTTTTTCTTCGAGACGTTTTTCTCTACCACAAAGTAAATTGCACAATCATCAAAAAGAAACAGTAGCACGAATCAATTTTATTTTATTCCCACCCACCAAAAAAAAAAATTAAATTCACGATAGCTAATTTTTATCGAGAATCATTGATATGCATGAAAAAAATTCTCAATATTCCCCCAAACAGTAGAAAAAACAAATTCTCTATAAAAAATGAAAAAAAACGTATAGAAAAGGTTTAAAAAAATGACCCTCGTCGCAAATGGGCCGCAATGTATCACGCTCGTATCCTCATCCCCGAGCATTCAGTGGAAACCTGACACCTATAACCCTCCCGTTACGTGTGTATATTATCAACGTTAAAGGTATCCTGTCGAAAATATCATATCGGGTCAGAGTCTAGAGGGTTCAACGGAAAAAAGAGTATTATATACACATAGGAAAAAAAATGTAACTCCATCAACGTGTAATCTCTACCCTTTCATTCTTTTACATATATTCCTCCTCTCCCTTAAATATTTTGTCCCATTCTCTCTTGTATATTTTATTTGTACTTGATTCTTTTCCTTTTTTCTCAACGTCTCGTTATGTGTAAAAGAGTACAAAGGAGTGCGGAGTGTAACCGAGGATGCGTATCTGCATATCAATGCCGCGATGGCTTTCACCCCACGAAACTCTCGCAGGTGTACAACCCCACGGCTCAGGTTGTATCCTTGTGCGTTCGTGTGTACGGAAACGAGTCGAGACGATGAGCCCGTAGAACAAGTGCGTTGTTAAAAAGCGCTTGTTGCCTCTCCGAGAGACGGTTACGCCATCATTTTTTTCACCACCTCTATTTTACTTTTTTATTCACTTTTTCTATTTTTCCTTTTCTTCTTTCTTCCTTGGCGTATCTTTTACCTCCCTCAATATTTTCTATTATTTTCTCTCTCTCAATTTCGTTCCCCCTTTTGCTTCGTCTCTGTCTACCATTTTTCTTTCTCCCTCTTTCTCTCGCCCTCGAGCATGCATGGGAATCTCGAAGATGCACATATACGCGAGCGAGACGGAAAAGGGGATTTCTGAGCACAAAAAAATACACGGGATAAATCTTCGGGGGCGGAACGAGTAGAAATTTCTCAGTGGTGACGATATTAAAACGCTATATAATAAAAGGGGGAAAAAGTAGGGTAGATCCGTACACATGCATAAATCTAGTGATCAAATAATCGTTTTTTTTTCTTCACCGCGTGGTTACACGTGACGGGAAAAATCGGGAGAAGGAGGAACTGACGCTCTCTCTCTCTCTCGAGGTGATGACACTGCTTTAATGCACGTGCATGGGAATTTGATATCCCGAAGGGTCACGGTGCCAGTTTTTTATGTTTTTTTATTATTTATATTATAGTACGTCCTATGATCTTGAAATTCAGTGAAACAGGAGCCTCACCTTCGATACTTTCGAGGGATGAAAAAATCGAGGAAAAAAAGTTGATCGATCTCTATATACGCACATCTCACAATATGTATTTCAAGGATTGATCACCTCTAACCTTTTTCAACAAAAATATCAGTATATAAATGTGTACAAAATATTCGAGAGGTTCTGTAGAAAAAAGGCGTAGCGAGGAACGGTAAAGACTTTACTTTCTAAGGATTTACTACCTTTTATTTGTCAACGATTCTCAACCCTCCGTCACTCTTCTTCTCTCTTTTATTTCTCTTTCTCTCTCGCTTCTTCGTTCTTCCTCGTCTTTTCGTGTTATTCAAATCCCTGTGGATTACAGGTGTGCTATTTCGTCTATTGAAGGGAAGAAAAGGTTTTCAGAATTATTTTTTGAGTCAAGAATAAAAGATGCATGCGAGGGGACTCAAAATATGAATTTTTCGTGCGGTCATTGAACGCTGGATTTTTTTCAAACGTGAATTTTCATTAGAAATAAATTGAACAAATATTTGCATGCAATATCATTGTCGCGGGAAAATTTTATGAAATGAATCAAAAATGGTTTCCTGGCAATAATCTTCAATCGATAGTGCAATTTTTTTTCTCCTTTATTCCAGGCTCGAACGAAGATTGATCGACGCGAAACGCAATCGTAACTTCGAGAGAAACACGTGTGCAAGATCTTTCCCTCAACGATTTCGACCTTGACCACTCTCTCCGGACTGAAGGCACAGTCGAGGAAAAAAAATCAGTAAAAAACGAGAGGAAAGAGGGAGAAGGTAGAAAAGAGAGGAAGCGACGACGAAAGAGTGAAAGATTCTAGGACTTGAACGCATATCAAATTAACAATAATTTATTTTTTGTTGTATTTTATATTACAATACATCGCCCTGATTTTTGCAACCGATGCAAAATTTTTCTGGATGCATTTTTCGCTCCATCCCTGCACTTGAAAAAAAAAAATACAAACCAATGTCAAAGTAAAAAAAAAATTTTAATGCGTAGAAAAAAATTGTGATCTCGCATCCATATTTTTATGTATACCTCGGAGCAAATGGCTCGTCAAATCTGTTTTGTTGAGGTTCGAAAGGACGACGCGTAAATCGATCAGAAGCGCATATAACGCACCTCCGACGCCTCCTTCCCGATATAAATACACGCTCATTTTTTGACAAACGCATGCACACGCGCATGGTGGTTATGTTTCACGTTTGGATTTTTTATAAGCGTGTCCGGGGGATCTTGGTCTGTTTTGTACGTTTTTTTGGGTCCTACTCCTGTACAAGAGAGGAAATCGAGGGGCCTGATGAGTCACGGACGGTGCCCCGCGGCGGTGGACCAGTGGCTCCCAAGTCGCGCACCTCCGAGACATTTGTTTCCACCTCGATTGTACGCGACACCTACCTCTTTCACTTTTCTCCGATTTTCATCAAAACATTGTCATCACAAAATATACAAATCTCTCCTCCCTCCATCGAGCTGCACTTTAACTTAATTAGCAAATCGAGTAAAAAAAAAGAAGAAACTACTAAAAAGCTAAAATCCATCGTGCCAGAGGAAAGCCTGTTATTCGTGGTATAATTTATTGAGAATAAACCCACGTTTAGTGCTTAGTAATTGGCTTTTCGAGGAGTGGAAACGAAAAGGGGTGCACGAGGATCGAGGCCTGAACACACGTGAATCTCGTTCGAGAATATCGTTGGAGCTTGAGAACCTTTTTCACGAAAGCAGGGGGTTTGGGTACGTTACGAACACGTGCAGTCTCGGTCCAGGCTCCCCTTCTTTCCTCTTCCCTCCCTCCCCCTCCCCTCTCTCCCCCCGGCCCTTCCTACCACTCTTTCTTCCCCTCCTGCCGTTGTAAACGTGTCCAGACTCTTGCCTCGTTTTCCTCGTTTTTATCATCCTTTTCACTCTTTCTCGTTGCTCTCTCTCGCTCTCTCTTCCTTCTGCTCTTGCTCTCTCTTCGTGTGTTCAAGTCAGTGAATCTTGCAAACGAGAAACTACTTTTGTATGTATGTATATATATTTTTTATATACGTATATCAGAGAGTAACACTCCGCTCCCCTCCATTTTCTCTCCTCGCTTATTTCTCTTTCCATCTCTCGCGCGAGAGAGCCTTCACCCCGACTTCCTAAGCTGTATATTCGAAGGAAATAAAAATGAGAAGGAGAAAATAACGAAAAAGAAGGAGGAGAAAGAAGAGAGAGAGAGAGGAGGAAGAGAAATAGTGAGAGAGGAGAAAAAGAGAACAGCGGAGAGGAGAGGGAGAAAAAAAAGGAGGGAAAAAAACGAAAGGGGATTGAGAGGATTTGTATTTGTGCATTGTTTGTGTAAGTTTTGAATCTTTTTCTCCGATCCTCTTGGCAGGTTAGCCACCTGTTGACTAACCTGGACGGGAACGAAGATTTTCTACCTACACGGGAAGATGAACTCGAAGACAGTATTAAACGTCTTCGATAGAGAAAACGAAATATTCACAATGGGACGAAATGTTGTGTACTTGGTCGAAAAATGAAAGTGAAAAAAAATATTGTATTCGGTCTCGATGTGAATACGATGCGTAATCAAAATTTTTTGCCTATCGAGTCTCGATGGATTTTTCCTTTTCGCACGAACGCATCGGGCTCCCCTTTAATTTATTTTATTTGTTCTTCGGGGTTAGAGACCTCTTCCCTTTTTTTCATTCATTCCTTTTTATTTTTTGTTTGTTCTCTCCCTCCTCTTCCGATTCTCCTCTCTCTTTTCTCCTGGCGGATTTTAAATCGATCCGAGATCCTCGATCGATCTCCGCGAGTCAGCGGACAAGCAGCCTGCGGTGACTCCGCGCTTTCTTTCTCCCTCATCATCCCTTCGCGACAATTCAATATACTCACGATAAAGAGAAGCAAAAAAGGAGAGAAATAAAATAGAGGATTGAGCATACACAGTTGCGACTGACACTTCAACGAAATTTTACAACGAGCGTGACTTGGCGAATCTCGAGACATTTTTTGTCAGAGAGTAAGAATTATTCTGTGTGGGAAAGGGAAACGTCAGTTCAGGTGACACCTTTAGGAAGAATTTGTCTCTCACCCTCTCTCTTTCTCTCTTGAATTTCATCTCGCTCTGAAATCCCTCGAGAATTCGCTCGAGGTCGATAAAACGTCACTTGCCGATGTAATTCAACTTGAACGATGAGATTTCATTTGAATTTAATACACGTCGAATATTCGACCGTGGCACTTCTTCTTTTTTTCTTGTGTTTTTTCTTTTTTTTTATGCAATCTCCGACGGGAATTTGCAAAAGCCTCGAACGAGATTTACATCCGGAATAGCGGTCTCTGGCCCGTTTCCAGATGGACCTTGTGGATCTTGTTTCGTTACATCGTATGCGATTTTCTCGAATAGAATCGCGCATCCCGCGCGTGTGTTTCACGAGCAAATTCATTCAAACTTATTCAAAGCTATTCTCGACACGCGGATATTGCGCGCCCGGCGAGCGATACACACCAGGCGAATCGTCTCGCTGTCGCGCTCCATGTTCCTCTCGACATTTTTCTTCTATCCTACCCGCGCTTGTCTTCGGCTCATGCATACGAAATGCTTCTCGTTAAAGAACTTCCGCATTCGGAGATTAATGGTCGAAAAAATTTGGAATTTATCAAGTCGAGGAATACATTGCACCTTGTCCGTAGTAATTTTAAGAAACAAATTCATGTTTCCCTGAAACATTTCTATCTACCCAAAATATCGTTTAAGGTGATGTTTGAGTGTGCTGTATCGTGTGAAATCGAATTTCGCTATTTTCTCTTAAAATGAACAATTCTCGAAGAGAAAAAGAATCACACTTTTTTTCATCCAAGAGTAATACGAGTCTCTTCTTTTTTTTAAATATCAAAAATCTCTATGAAAATAGAAAATTCGTTTTGCATCAAAATTTGATGCTTATTTGAAATTGAATGTATTTGTTATACTTTCAGAAAGTTTGAATTGATTTTTTTTCTAATATTGGGATTTTAGATTTATTCGCAACTTGACTCATATTGCTAACGTCAAAATCTTCAATTTGTCTGACCTCTCTCCCTCTCTTTTACTCATGCATATAATATGGAATGCTTGTTAAAAACTGACAATATCCCCGAAAATATGTGGTGAATGTGGTAGATTTTTCGTACATCTATTTCTTAAAAGTTATTTTAACAGTTGTACACAAATTTTAACTTTGAAGTATTCTAGAATATTGATTTTTTATCAATGTTTGTAAATAACTATGGCTAGATCATACCATCATGTACAAAATCATCGATCTCAATTCTCAAAATTTGGACAGCGTTTTCATTTCAATGGTTGTCATATCATCTAATTATTTTGGATGTTAAAGTAGAAAGATTTAGCATAGCCACATATTACTTTAATAAAAGCGAAAAGAAATATTTTTCATTTAAAATAGTAAAAACGATGACTTTATACTTCGAACCATTATAATCAATCTCTATTAATCAGCGAAGCACGCTTTGTCGTAACAATTACAATAATAATTCCATCAGTAATGGAAGGTAATAACTGTACGATGATGATAAAGGAATCATGCACTCGATGATTTCTTCTTCGTCTAATACTACACACGCGACGAAAAAAATATAATTAGTTTGTGCAAAAAATTATGAAAAAAGTACACACTGGAAAAAGTCTCATGAGACAAATTAGACGTCGCGCGTACTCCAGATAAATAAACAGTCTATAATTATATCGAAAAAAGGGCAATATTTCTTCACTCGGTAAAATCACGCTCGTATTTCACTGCGGAGAGATTTTTTTTTCTTTTTTTCCCCGTAGACAATGAAGTCTAATGACACGCGAATGGCTAATGATCCATCGCTCGTTCACATCTCTCGCTTCGTCTATAATGATCGAGGAGTTGTGTAAGGTTAAGTGTCACGGTCGGAGTTGTTTGCATTGTATACGCGCGCGCACCGTTGAATCTTGAATATCTATACTAACAATAAGAACTCAGAAAGAAAAAGTGTCTCGATGTTTATTCAATAATTACTTCGTATACATGTAACATTATGTACAACTTCTATATATAAATATGAAAAAAATCATAAATAATAGATAAGAGTACACACTTTTATTTCAAGACTCTTCAGACTGATATAAATATCAGAGGATTAAAAAAATAACGGCGAACGACGAAAGCGAAACGAATAGTGGATTTTCAGTATTGAAGTGTGATATTGAGTATGCACATTAATTATGATTTAGCAGTGACTTCGAAGTGTGAAAAAAAGGCGTGAGCAAAAAAAAAGAAATGCGAGATAAAAAAATAACGAGAATAACGATGTAGGATCGTTGATAATACGAACTCGTGCATGCGTCTCATTGTCATCGTGAGCTCTGTGGCATGGGAGATCCATTCTTTCTATGGCAATATCCCAGGCGATCGTTTCTTTATCGATGGATACATATGTTTACGGGCATCATAATCCATCGCGAGATATATTACAATGAGGCAAGAGTACTGCTACATAATCGGCCAATAAATTCTCTCGTTGAGGAGAAACACAATCATTGAATAATGAAAGTACTTGTATCACGGTGCGATCGACGATTATCTAAACTTGGCCTTGCTGGAGAGATACATGGAAATCTCGGATATATTCTAACAAAAAGCGAGGAACGCTCGTAAAGAAGATTTTTCATCGTGCGCGGAAGAACACGCGGGAAGCATCATGCAGAATTATTGCAATCGTATCTCCATATAATTTTTGTTTAATACATGACATCAAACAGTTCAGAGTTGTATTATATTATTAGTTTAGAATAAATTGAAATTTATTTCGAAAAATTAAGTCAAAATTTTCATTGAATTAAAAATTACTAATGGAACGAGCAATTTTTTCTAATTTTTATTGCATCCGTTGTTTTTTTTCAATTTAATATTGATTAGAAAAATATTCCGACATTGATTGAATCTGATCGCGCGTGACGATTTCTATTTTTTCAAGAGCGTCATCACCATCCGGAGAAACAAAAGCAATTAAACAATTGCAATTTTTCTTCTCGCTTGAAAGGACGATGGAAAAAGATCCTTGTCACCGCGTGACGGATCGCTAAGTAGCCTTTTATATGATGGCAGACAATCGTCTTCCTTCTCCCTCGATTAAACAATACACGACGATGCCTCGATGCTTGTGTCACTCGCTCTCGAGCTCTGTTCATCCGTACCGGCGATGACGCGAGCTTGCGTTTTGCGAATCTCGTCGTTTTGGGGTTTAACTTCGTAACTCAAGCATGACAGTCGTCTGAATATCCTTTTTTTCATTTTTTTAGATAATTTTTCTTAACTTTTTTCCATCTTTCCCGTTATCTCGAAAAAAAAACGGAGAAGGGGTCGCAACACGTGTTTTGTCGAGAGACGCGTGCGCACTCGCGTAGCGAAAATAAATAACGAAGTTCGCAGCGAGAGAACGCTCGCCAGGAAAGTGGAGTAAGAAATCCTCCACCCCGGAGGCTCTGCCGGGAAGACCAAGACGGAGATAATATAAAGAGAGCAGAGGAGAAAAAGTTCATCACTCGTGTTACAAGCCCACGATTGTCTTTTCTCATCGACATATATTTTACGAGGGCATTAAAAAAGAAAACTAATCTTGATCGTGAATAACTTGAATTTGAAGAAATGAAAAAAAAATCAAGAAAAAACGATATTAGTCACGATATTGCATTCGAGAAGAAAAAATAAATAAAAAAATGGAAAAATGTCATGTGAAATATTTACTCCGTGCGTGAAGAAATGCAGGAACGGACTTCCAATTCACGACTATGACAACAGAGCAAGAGACGAGAAAAAAATATTCCTTTTGAGGAAAATATTGTGCGAGATCCCAGCTCACTTTTCTTTTTTCTCCGATTCCCGCGAATGTTACGCATCGGGAGATTCGAATGTTGCGATGACGAGCGATGACGATGAGTCTTCGAGGTTCTCACGGAACAGGAAACGAGTTGCGAAACCGCGATTCGCAGGTGGATGTTCACGATTCGCCAAGGTCGGAGATTCAAGGGAAGAAAAATGAGAATTGTTTGATCCGGGAAGATTTATTGAATGAAGGAGATTTTTTTTGCTCGTGACAAGTTTATTACAGAGCTGTAAATTGTTTGATCCGGATGAGGAGAATCATCTTCCCGATCCTCCTTGTTCGGAGATTAGCAGCGCCAACACCGTTCGAGCATTTGTTCGGAGAGGAAAAAATTTGTGTTCAGAAAATGTGCATGTGCATACATACATATGTATAGAACCAGTTTGTATATATCCTGGTCTCGCGCATGCCCAGATGTACAACGAGCGGGCAAATACTCGATACACTATCTTTGGCTCTAATTAGAGGCGTATAAGCATCGGAGTAATTCCTCCTCTTGCTGTTACTGCGAAGCACCGAATAAACATCTCAGGGCGTGGACTGACAGCGGAGAAAGAAATAATACTTTTTTGTGTCGTTAAAAACAATTTTTTAAATTTACAAGAATCGTTATTTTCCAATTTTTATTCTTTCTGTTTTAAATGCCTGTGTACTTGAGGATAAACAATTGTTCTTTTATTTTCGATGTACGCTGCTTCCGTTCAGTGCCGTTGTTTTCATCGATATTTTCGAAAGGAGAATGTAACTCGCTTTCCTAGTCAGCATCAACGATAACGGTAGCCGGTGCAGGGTAAGACGATGTAAGAGATGTTGCTCCTATTTGGCGTACATATTGCAGTGACCATAAAGTTATAATCTAGCATTATATTTTCTCGCATCGAGATAAACAAACGAAAAAGAAGTGCGGATCCGCCAAAGTGAGTCAAAGAAGAAAAATTGAGAACCAGGAAATGAGGCTGTAGCGGAAAAACATACGAAGATATCGATCAAGATCGTCCAACATTTTTTTTATCATTAAAAAAAAAAACAATACAAAATACATTTTCAATCAAATTGAAATCCCTCAATTTTGTTTAAATTTTCAATAAACGAAGTAGAAAAGAAAATTCACCGGAAAACAGAATTTTTTTTTGTTATTATTGAAATTTGTTTAGATGATGTAGATGTATCGATAAATTACAGATACATATTGTAGATGGGTAAAAGTTGTAAGGAAAAAAAAGTGCAAGTGGGACGAATGTATAGTGGATAAGGCGGCTGGATGGTTGGCGCGAGTCGTTCTCTTCGCTCTCTCCCCGATCTCCTTGCCACTGGTCGGGTGCATTATGCCATCGCGTAATGCCTATCTCACTCAAGGCCAGTTGTACTACAGTCCCGGCTACGTCGAGATCAGCGTGCACGTATCGCTCGCGGAAAATAAATCGTTGAGCAACAACCACTGCGCGCAGCATCAGCCACCGAGAGCGAACTGCTGCGCTCGCTCGCTCACTCACTCGCTCACTTTATACAAGTAAATAAATTTATACGTACAGGATCGTTCGCGTGTTGGCCGAGCTAGAGGCAAGCTCACTGCCCGGCCAGCTAACTTGTGAGGGTGCTGCCGCTTTATTTCGCTTTGCGACACTGCGGCATGAAAATTATTCCCTCGTTTATTCCAGGCAATGATCTCATTGCCTTGCAATATAGCGAAACATACACAGAGACTATTTTTTACGCTCATATCTCGCCATATGACTTTTACCGATTTACTTAGACCTCGATAGCGAAAATCGTCTTACCTTGTCTCATTTTTTTTTGCTCAATTCAGGACAGTTTATCCTCCAATAATTGTTGCAATCGATAAAAAAATAATTTTCGAACACATTTTTATAATGATACGTGATACGAATATTGGAGAATATTCTACATGCCAGAATTTGAGGATCATTCTCGTTTTTGCTCTCAATTTGGAGTTATTTTTGTTACATCCTCAGCAAAGCTATAACAGTCATAAAAGAAAAACCAAAATTAAATATTTTGAAGAAATAACGTTGATAAATAATCAACGATTATTTTCTCCTCCCTACAAAATATAATGTATGGATTCATAAAAAGAAAAAATAGATAAGAAACAAAAAGGTCAACTTTATGCTGATTACATGAAATAATAATTGAACTCTTAAAACATGCCTTGTCTAATGGCCCCGTAGAGACTACAAAAATAAATACATCACTATTATAATTGAATCTCGCTGTGATGAAACTGCATTTTCGTACTGAAGTTCAATGATTCTACAGTCTTTAAATTCTCTAGCGAATCTTTATCTTATAAACCTCGCGAAGTTCATGCTATTCGCGGTTTCGCTTTATCAAATAATCATCCAACTGATTACCAGGCTGGCTAATAAAATAACCATTTAATTACATAACTTTCAAACCAAACGATTCATTCTAGAAAATATTTTTTCATTATTTACATACGATTTTGACATCTAACGTTATTTTGCAGTAACAGTAAAATTGACATAATTTCGGTTAATATCGTTGATCGTTATTTTTTACGAGAGCTCCATGCAAAAAGAATTTCATTCGTACTGATTTTTATATTTAAAAAATGACGTATTTAAAACTATTTCATCAAATTGACTCTGTACTGAAAAAATATAATATGAAAAGATGAAAAAATCGATAATTCGAGACAGTTCGATTAAAAATGTTTTTCTGATGGTCATTGAAAATGCTGACGTCTCCTGGGGGCGATACGCTCGAGGATTATCGTCCACCAGTTGTAAAAGCCTTACCAGTAGTAATTTCTAGTGGTAATAGTACTAGAAAAGCGGAGTAGTTCCTCCTTTCGTTACCGGAGCTCGGAGGCGCGCGCTCGAGACGTGTAATTTTCTCCGTGTTTTTATTGCGAAGTAACTTGTCTTCGGGTGAGCCGCTCCTGACTCGGAGGGGGTATATATACGTACGAAAGACGAGATCCGGAAAAAGAGGGACTCAAACTTCCGACCTTTTCACTCTCAGTCATTTTTCTGAGGATCGACTCCAGAGGGGAAGAGTGCTAACGCGCAGTAGCCTCGCGCGCTTCCCTTTTACCTCTCCTTCTCACCGAGTCTCCCTCAAACTTATTCAACGCCCGCACCCGTTCTCAGCTCCATTTCTCTCTCTCTCTCGTTTTTTTCCTTCTTTTATTTTTCTCTTTTTTTCTCTCTCTCCGGCTTCTCTCTTTCTCGAGAATATTCCACTTAAAAACTGCTCCATGCACGTGCACACGATCACAGAGAAATTTGTCTTTCCTTCTCGCTCGTTCGTGATCGTCGAATCCTTCGTTAGATCCTCTTTGTCTCGTCCTCGGACGTTCAGCGTTCTTTATCCACCTGGATCTGGCTTCTTATTCCTGCTCTTTCCCTCTTATTCTTTTTCTTATTTTTCTTCTTATTTTCCTTCCTCTTCGTCTTCTTCTTCTTCCTCCTCCTCTTCTTCGTTGTCTTAGTTTTTTTCTCTCTCTTTTTTCCGAGAGGATTTTGACCCTCGTCCTGTGTTGCTGGCGTTTCGACGTGCACAACAAAATTGTCCGTCTGCGTTTCCTTTTCGACTATTTGCCAATCCTTCCACGGACGACTCGTTGCACACATATACGAAAGTTAACGTTTGCCCGGATCTTTTTTGTTTCGGATAAGCACACGGGAATTGAAATTTCAGGATCCTCCGGAACGTTTTTCGCAAAGCTAGCTCGGGGAAATATCTCGAGAAAACTACCGAGGAAATGTACTTTCTATCCGATGTACTTTCCATCCGATTCTCGAATAATCAAATGTTTCCATGTTATCTAAATTTTAAGAATCTTTTCGGCTTAATGTGACCCTCGAGATGGGTGGAAATCGGTACTTGTGACCACTTTACATAATAATCGTTTTCTGACGTTTTTGTTTTGAATTTTTGATTAAGAAACTTTTGCAGTTGGATATTTCCTGCAGTTGTCAAAAAATATTTCATAAAATATGATTTTGAATTTGTTTTTTGAAGTGCGAGTATAAATTTTACTTTGTACTTTTATCGTAATTGTTACAATGCTGTTTTGTTATGAGAATTTATTTGCAAATTCAATGTTAGGGCCATCTGCATCGCCATATTATGAAAAGTTTACTTGATGTAAAAAAGGTTCAAAAAAGTACTTGAAATCTGGTCTGGCAGATTTCTGAATTTTAATATTTATTTCACACTTTTAATCACAATATTAATCAAAAATTGTTACATCGGTCAACTGTATGTTATAAATTATAAGTTAGAAATTCGCTGTATTTATGTTTTTTTTGTATGAGCTGTAATGTTGGTTACCTATTTTTCGCGCTTCCGCACATGTACTCAAGATCCATTTCCCTCCCTACATTCTCATCTTTCTTTCTTGACTGATCGTGATGCGCAGGACAAAGAAGTCGTTCCTTTCAAAGCCCTCTCCGATTCTTCGAGAAATAAGTTGTGGCTTTTCTTTCACCATCCTCTGACGAGTCCTCGACGTCATACGCGTTACCTCCGAGTGAAAAAATATGCCAATGAGCTCCGTCCTCTTTCTCTCGTCAAAGTGTCGTTACAGATATATATATTCGCTCTCTCGTGGATTACGAGGCGCAGGTATAGATTTTTTTTTCTATTCTCGCTGCGCGTCATAAAAGGATAAAGGTAAAACGTCGTTTTGTGCTCAACGAATGGAGTGGGTTATATATTATGAAAAATCTCGGAGACTCGAGCAAGGACATTGTCGGGAAGAAAAGTGCATCGTCATCGATGGATTCGATCGATGTATCAGAAATATCCTTTCCGCATTATCCTCCCCCTCGTCTCGTAAAAATTTTAAAGAAATTGGAGGGAGACAAATTTGGACGAAAGGAGTTGAGAATGATTGCTGTATACTATACCTGGCCGCTTTCAAGGAGAAAAGAAATATCCTTCCCGATATGGTTTCTGGAGTGGAAATACGAGAGCATTGGGTATCTGGGTATAAAAGTTTTTCCATCGGGAAGTTTAGATCGACGGAAAAAGACGCGAGGGAAACTCCGGAAACGGGAGCTAAACGATAAGGAACTTTTCCCCTGAGTTGTCAGCAATCCTGTAAAAAGATAATAATTCTCGTGGTCGTCGTGAATTTAACAAAAGTTTTGGTAAATCGCGAAAAGTGTGTTGTCTCGCTGGATAAAGTATAAAAAGCCTTTGTATCTCGGACGGTTTTCTCGATTCAGTTATATACGAACGAGTTTTCGGCGAAACTCCAACGGTGGGAGGATTTTATCTCGGAGTTCATTGACCTCGTGCCACAAAATGCTCGCTACTTTTTTTCAATAATTATCCTGAAACCAGCATATGATATTCCGTTATTCCAGTAACTAATATAAAAAAATTAATTATGTCTGCATACTTTTTTAAGTGAAACTTCTAGCGTTTCGGAGTAACCTCGTGTGTCTACGTTAACTCTTAATGCAACCGCTACTGGCGAACTGTAATTGCTGGCTACTGCGACACGAAGTCTCGAACAAAAGTATATACAGGAATTGTAGGGTCGAGTGTAAGGTTACAAGGAGAGAGATGGAGCACTGTAGTCGTTTGGAGACATAGATGACCGACCCTCTATCTATCTCTCTCTTTATATTTCATAGCGAGCATTGACGCTGATACTCTCTCCCCCCCTCTCCCTCCCTATCGATTTATATTATTTTATAATTGTATTCTATTTTTAAAATGAATTTTATTTTATACATGTGTATATCAAACAATACTCCAAGGTATAATAAACTGCTTTACTCTCCTATCCCCCTCTCTTCTTTTTTCTCCCCCCCCCTCTCCCTCTCTCTCACTCTTTCTCTCTCTCTCTCTCTCGATCTATATTATTTTATATTGTATTCTATTTTTAAAATGCATTTTTATATACATCAAACAATTGTCCAGGATATAATAAACTGGTTTTACTCTCTTCCCCCCTCTTTTCTCTCACTCCCCTCACTCCCCCTCTCTCTCTCCACTTCCCTACCTCTGTCTCTCTCTCTCTCTCTCTCTCCCTCTCTCTCTCGACTAAAAATTATTAAAAAAAAAAATATTCCGGTACCGGGAATCGAACCCGGGCCCCCTGGGTGAAAGCCAGATATCCTGAACCATTAGACCATACCGGATTGATGTAGAATTGTATTAAGAACTGTTACAAATACACTCTAACCTGATAAAAATAAATGGTAAACCTGGACGCAAGATGTAAGAGCTTTCTGACCGAAAAGCTCGAAAGTGCTTAAAATTTCAGGGTAGGTAAAGCTTTAATTTAGAGTCGCGTGCCGGAATATTTTTTAATATATCTTGCTAATGTAAGTATCACTCAGACGAAACATCTCTCGGAAGACGAGTCTTGACGTAATTAAAAAATCGGTCGCACCTGTGTTTGCTGTGACGCGTAATTCAGGAGCAAAAAACTAGAGAGGGCGCCTCGACGTCATTTATTTTACTAAAATTATGGCCCTCCCACTCCTCCGCAGCACTTTCCTCCAACGGAAACTGTAACGAGCTAATGTCGTCTCGCTAGAAATAAAATATATCGTGCGCGAATCACGACTTGTCAACGCACGATCTCGAATTCGTCACACACCCGAGTGTATGACGAGTATACACGCGGATAATAATTCGCGCGCCTTTTTGATGAGATTTCACATTTCAAAAAAGCTGTTAATCCAGTAAATATTGAATATAATATGCACCTCAGCCGATAAAAATATTTTACAATGTTTTTCGATGCTCTCGAACAGAGAAAATAAAGAAAAAAGTTACTTTTTGCAGCCCAGAGGTTGCATAATTTCAGGTTTGTACATGAGTACTGTATACATACACTCGGACAATAAAATTTCTCGGAGGTGTACGAACTGGGTCGATGCCCATAAAACTCGTTTCTGTTCTTATTCGCGATTTTTATTTCGGTATAACAGTTGCACAAGTGCGTTGCCCTGACGGAGCAGCAGCAAGAAAAAGGAGAAGAGGATAAAGGAGGCTGGAGGAAGAAGAAGGGTTGCTTTCTCCGTCGTTATCGTTTTTCTCGTTGGCGATCGTCCTTCCACTGAATCGCGTGCCCCCGAGGGGCTACCGTGCAAAGCATCGGAGAGAATCGGCTAATCCGCATCGGTTGCCGAGTTGCGGTAGCCGAACCGCAGCGAGATGAAGCGGCGGAGAAATTTACTATACACACTATATCTGTAGACAAAGATGTTATTAGTGGTAGAAAGAGAGATATGGAGAGAGAGAGAGAGAGAGAGGGAAAGAGAACAGGAGCGAAAAAACGAGAGAGAGAGAAAATGAGAATATGGAAGAAAACAAGAGAATAAGAAATTAAAGAGTGAGAAAGAGAAAGAAAGATAATGCAACAGCAGCAAGAAGAGCATCAGCGAGGTATCGTCGAGATCGTGTATGTGTTTGTTGCCCTCTGGGCTACCGTGCCGCGCCTCGTCGAGACACTGTCCGGGGCTGATGCACCGGCCGATGGCTCCCGAGCTGGAGAAACAGGAGAAACTCCATCTCCCTTTCTCCCTCTCTCTCTTGCTCTCTCGCTCTCTCTCTCTCTCTTTCTCTCCTCCTTCTTGTATCTTAGTTTGCCCGGAGGCTCCTGATCATAAGTACTCAAGTCCTTCATGTTGAATCGAACGGAGATCAAAGGCAGACTGAGTACCGGGAGAATACTGCGACTCCAGTGAGGAGGAACAATAGTAGAAGCTGATTGTCTTCCATCCCTCTCTCGCTCTCTTTTCTTCCTCTCTCTTTCTTTTATATGTATACATCACCTTTGGGTCTTGTTCTAGTTCTCTTTTTACCGAAGGTTGATGTATCAGCACGTTGACTCTCGGACAAAAAGAGAAAAGTAATAAATCGGAGGAAAAAGGGCTTTTCGCCTTTCTTTCTGCCAACGATCATAGCGTTTTTAATCTTTGATCCGAGGATTACGAAACTTTTATCTTGATGGATATTTAAAAATGACGGAAAGAAATTTTTTTCCAGTTCTCCATACACAGTCGTAGAATATAAATTTTCCGATAATTTGTTAACCTCGAATTTAATCCTCTTGTTTATTTTTAATTAGGGCATATTTACCTTTGCGAGTGAAGTTATTGAAGCCGAGAGTGGCGAAGTTTTACTCTTCCATCGTGTGTCTTGAAGTTAAAGTGCTCCGTGACGAGGGGTGCGCGCACGCGGGACGGGTCGAACGGCATTGTGTCGATCGAGCGCGCTAATTATCCTACCCCGCAATTATGTGCAATTATCTCGCATGCACGGGACCCTTTTTCTCTCTGTTCACCATTTTCCGCTTGTACACACTCACGGTCACTTAACAGTGGATTTTCTATCTCGCATTTTTCCCGATCACTTTTTCTCCTTTCAATATCTTCAGCGATATTCATTACCACTTCACCAAATCAACCAGAAAAAATGAACGACCGAATTCAGCACTCTACACGTCAAAAACAAAAATCCAAAATTTCAAACCCCAATAAAAAGTTATCCCAAACGAACGAAAAATCATAACAAAGTCCACATAAACGCCTAATATCAATCTGCAAAAACGATAACCACCATGTGCGTGTGTTTCCTTTTTTTATCGTTTTCCTCCATGATTTTTTCTCAAGATATTTTCCATCGGTATCCGCGTAGTACGAGAGATAGTGTTTTTCCTCGATATACACGCGCCCCGGATACCAGCATAATGATAAAGACGGGAAATAATAACCATGATATAATAATAATAACAATGATAATGATAATGTAATAATAATAACAATAATAATGATGATAATATAGAGAGTTGTACTTGCAGTACGAGAGGCTCAGAGAGCGCGGACGAGGTGAACGAGGAGTGGAAGGAGTAGGAGTAAAAGGAGGAGGAGGAGGAGGAGAGCGAGCCGGAGCGAGTCGAAGAAACCGGTGTACCCGACAGCGTGACGCCACATCGTCTTCCATCCCCGTTTTCTTCGTTTCTTCTTATTTTTCTTCTTCTCCTTCTTCGTCTTCTTTTTATTCTCTCTCCCCGTGTCTTCCACTCTCTTTTCTCTCTTTCCTCTTAAATTTTTTTTTCTCCCTCCTCCCTCCTCCTCCTCTCTTGATTTTATTCTCGTTGCTCTCTTATCCTTCTTCGAGGATATCGCGCTGTGTACAGAGAGCCTCGCGCGCTCAGCAGCAATAGCCAGAAGCATTTCTCCTCCGTACTATCATTGTCCAATCTCTGCAGGCCACTTTATCGCGTCGAGGGGCTGCGAGCAGCTCGCGCCAACGAATACAATAAAGATAAGATATTCGTGGTGAAAAAAAAACAATATTAAAAAGTTCATGGATAGAAACGAAGGCATCGCGTCACAATCATTTTTCAACCTTTTTTTTTCTGGCAACATTTCTCAAAATATTTATCGAGTCAACATTGAAAATATTGCGCGGAGAAAAATACATCGATTTCATCAGCGTGTAGGAACAATGAGATTATTTTTATTTTTCCATTTAATGATAAATAAAATTTTTATGATATTTGGTTCTTAATTTTTGGATATGTAAAATAATGGCGATGTACAGTCGATCGAGTATAACAACGCGTTAACCCCTTGTACGCCTTCCACACCTCCTGGATCATAAATCCTCAAAAGATACAGTTTGCGTTCGAACGCGATTCAATACCATCGATAATAAACTCGTACAGAATCCCACAAACATTTACATGTATATTATTTATCAGTTATATTAATAATTTATTAATTATTCTCCGTCATTGACTTTGTGAAGCAATGATTAAAAAGCGTTTTCGTCGAGTGTATAATTTTCATCAGAAAATATTAATTAAATCAAAGTGACATTACTCCTGACTCCAACCACGATTTCAATGTTTTAATCATCGAGAGCTCCTATCAGTATAATTAAAATCAAGAAAAAGAGAGAGGGGAGACAGACAAACGATTTTTGGTTAATATAGAAAATATTTTGTTCATCTCTTTCGACGTTTTGGTAAAATTTCATGACACGGGGAGGGAGAAAGAGCCACACGAGAGGCGTAAATCACGAATCCCGCGAAGAGGGAGCATCGGGGCATCGAAGGGTTTATATCTACGGGAAAAACGAGCAAGAGAGATCGGGACGAGTTGGCCGCGGTAGAGGGAGAAAGACACGGTGCGGATAGTGTTTCCAGCACGCAGAACGATCGCGAGTGTGTGTATAACGTGGTCCAGCAGGGACCAGTCTCTCCGCGGGGTTCAAGGTGACTTCGTGATCGAACCAGCGTGCATTACCAGAGAAATTTTCTCTCTCACTCTCTCTCTCTCTTTCTCTCTTTTCTCTCCTGATCTTTTCTCTCTCTCTCTCTCTCTCTCTCTCTCGTACTCGCTCGTTCCGAGCGTCTTCGCGAATCGGTCGAGCGCATGCAACAAGTTCCACTCGCCGTCCCGTTGCAATCGGTATATATACACAAGCGCGCCCAACGACCCCGAAGCAAACGTCGTAAAGCTTGTACCGAGGAGTGCATCTTCTTTTACACGAGGAGTACCTTCACGTGCGCACACCATTTTTTGCCCTTTCCTCACCTGCGTGAGGCATTTTTATTGACGAGGAAGAGGGATGCGTTCCCTGTAACACATATTATTGTCAATTGTGTGTCGGCACATCGACGTCGGTAATTTATTTCTAGAATCAGAGAAGAAAAAAAAATTTCAAAAAAGCGATCGATGGTCAATTATCGAGGGACGCGATACAGTATTTTGATCTCAAATAATTAAAACAGATAATTTCTTATTCCTTTTAACCGATTTTTAAATTTTTTCTCATTTTTATCTAGAAACAAAAGGATCTATGAATCAGAGAAAAAAATAAGAGATGTTATTTTCTCCAGTACCCCGCGGGTAGCTTCGATTCTCACTCGCTTACACACGCTCGTCTTGCTCTTTTACTCTTAATGCCAAACAAGTCGGATTTTGTTGTTACTGTCAGGCATCGATTTTATTGCGTAATCCTCATCAGTACCGGGGATGAGAATACGCTCTCAAGGATTGTGATGATTTTTATTTTCTATCCATATTAAATGTTTGTACTGTCAAGTGAAAGAATTTTTTCCTTCACTCTTACTTTCGTCCTGTCTCTCTTTCGCAATTCCCAGCGTCGGATATATTTTAACATTATTTAAATAATGCTTATTAATTTAATATCAAGTACACTCTTGAAGATAAATTTTCGAGTCGGGTGACACATGTACCCGTCTTCTCTCTGAGGCTAATTACCGTAGCCGACTCCAAGACTCCAGGAATATCCAGGACTCATCAGATTGCACTCCCCTCTGTTTTGTAACCTGAGCTTTCGAGAGATGTTTCGACTTACAAATATATACGTATAATGTATACCTGTATAATAATAAGGGATTTAACCTCCGGGCAACAAACTCCCGCATGGACGAGACCCAAACATGTAATAATCTCATTAACCACTCGATATTTGTAGAAACGAGGCTTCATAATTTCTAAAAAATTTAATTATTTTCGTTTATTCTGAAATGTTTGTTCTTTCGTTTCTTACTCCTTTACCCCTGGAAAATCTGTAATGTAAACAGTAAGATTGGATTCATTTTTTTCAGCAGGGTTTGAATTTTACTCTATTAGGCTGAAACAAAGACTCAAAATCATCTCGAGCTTTCATGAAATGTGTTCAAGTACTTATTTGATCGATAATTCAGAGACTGCATGTGTTGATTTAATTTTACGTTTTCTGCTCTTGTTTTTATTTGTAAATTATGTAGGCACTTTCAAATATGTATCAAATGATGTTTAATGGACGATCATTGAATTATTTATAGAACAAGCCTTCCACCCACGCTCATTTTTATTTAAAAACGATGAAAAATATTATCTTACCTTTTGCGAGCAAAGTGGGAAATTTAGGAGTAATAATTACTTTCAATTTATCATAAAAAATAGAATTCCATTATGATTAAAATGTAGCAATTCCTACGTCATCTGACGACATGACAATGTTTAATTTCTTCAATATTAATTATAAATTCATCAGGATGTGAATTTGATGTTACTCGTGAGACATCAAGACAAAATCCAATCAACTCAACTTATTATTCCGCAGTATAGTTTATCCCCGTATAAACGAAACGAGTTGCGAACGAGTGAAATTCAAGGGCCGAGAATCGTATGAGGGTAAAATCGAGGCGCAATTCGCGTGAATTATTAACGAGTTGATTTCTCTCGCCCTCCGAAACTGTTGAATCGGAGTCTACCATCTTTTTTTCTTGTGGGAACTGCCTCCTCCTTACACGAGAATGCGTCGATTGAATCCGCAACTTTGTTCCTACCATCGGATTACGACCTTTTGTTCGACGAGCCGCGATCTTTGGACGCCCGGCTCTCATTGTGTTTTCGCCTTTCAGTGCATTGATGAGGTTTTCGGTCCTATGGAAAAAGGAGTCACAGCCGGTAGATGAAGAGATAAATTTGAGGAAAAAGGAGAAAAATAAGAAGGAGCGTATAGTCAAAAAATGAGAGTGAGAGAAAGAGAAGAGAAACCGGAGCGTAGTTTTCCCCGTGCTCGACGGTTAATGATCCATGGCCTAAGGACCTGGGCTGAGTGTGGCTGAGGACGTCCTTGTTACTTTGCCGCGCGGACCAACTTTTCTTTCTCCCTCCTCCTCTTTCACCCCTCGATCGTCGCTTTTCCCTGCTTCTTTTACTCCTTCCTCCTCCTCTTCCTCTTCTGCTTCTTTCTTAATCTTCCTTTATTTCTCTTTTTATTATTTTCGCGTTTCCTTTGCTCGCTCTCTGCCTCCCCATCGCTTCGTTTTGCCCGACGATCGTGGACTTGAAAAAACTCAAGTGGTACACAATATCGTCGTTGCGGGGTCAACGACACCCCCGCGCGTCCTCCGCTCCTTCGTCGCACTTCCCTCTTTCTTTCTTGCGGCTGCTCTGAATATACACCTTCGATATTTTCGCTTTTTCGATCGAAAGACTTTTTTTGAATAATAAAATAAATTGTTTTTATTTATTTCAACCACAAAATTTTCAAATATGAAAAATTCATTGTATCTGTCATTTTATTTAAAAAATTATTTTACTGGAATTGAATATTGACAAAATTGATATCAAATTTGATCGACAATAAGGACTCGGTCATCGTCAAAAGTTTTCAGCCGATGAAATAATTTTTTGATTCAAGCTGTGTAATAGTGTGTAATGCTCCGCTCCTGTGTTTTAAAAGCGAAATATATCAAGTTCGTCTACAGTTCTTTGTTCAAAGATGATGTAGAAGAGAAAAAAAGGATGAGCGTGCGATAGAGAGTATGAAAATTGTGTATAATGTAAAATTGTAAAATAAATTGTTTTTATTTATTACAACCACAAAATTTACAAATAGATAACAAATTCATTGTATCTGTAATTTTATTAAAAAAATTATTTTACTGAGTTGAGTATTAACAAAATTGATATCAAATTTGATCGACAATAATGACTCCATCATTGTCAAAAGTTTTCAGTCGATGAAATAATTTTTTGATTCAAGCTGTGTAATGCTCCGCTCCTGTGCTTTGACAGCGAAATATATCAAGCTCGTCTACAGTCCTCATCCAAAGATGACACAAGAGAAAGAAAGGATGAGCGTGCGATAGAGAGTATAAAAATTGTGTATACTGTAAAATTGTAAAATAAATTGTTTGTATTTATTTCAACCACAAAATTTTTAAATACATAACAAATTCATTGTATCTGTAATTTTATTAAAAAAATTATTTTACTGAGTTGAATATTAACAAAATTGGTATATCAAATCCGATCGACAATAATGACTCGGTCATCCTTAAAAGTTTTCAGTCCATGAAACAATTTTTTGATTCAAGCTGTGTAATGCTCCGCTCCTGTGCTTTAACAGCGAAATATATCAAGCTCGTCTACAGTCCTCTATTCAAAGATGATAGAAGAGAAAGAAAGGATGAGCGTGCGATAGAGAGTATGAAAATTCTATATACATATGCGTATACGTATAAAAGTAACTGAATCGTGATTGACGACGTGATGTCTCGTCCTTCTCCCGCTCTTCATCCCGTTTGCGCCCATTTCCATCGTTTCATCTCCCTCATATTACCCTCATATAATCCTTATCTCCTTTTCCGATCCGCCTCTTTCTCACCTCCTCTCTTCTCTTCGCGTGTGCCCGCGCGGATCGGTTGCTCGCTCGCTCTCCTCTTCGGTCCTTATTCCTCCTCCGCTCCTTGCGAACACACATCGAGAGGCAGTAATCCCATCGATAGCTCGATATTATGCCAAACCCATACGCCTATTCTCCGTCTCTCTCACTCCTTTATTTTTATTTGATTTATAATCTCGTTCCATTTGCATTTTTCAATTTTTATATCTATTTCGTTTATCATAGGTTTGATTTTTTAAAGATTTTTGTATGATTTTTTTAATTTTTTGTGCTCGGTGTACATTTTTTATTTTGAAAATAAAAACAACAACAAAAGATTTGTTTTCGACTGATTTTAATGTGTGTAAAATTTTGAGGAAGAAAGTTTATTTTTGTAAAAAATGGAGAGTCGCTTTACATAAATGCACGTTGCAGAGTGGACTCGAGGAAAGGCGCAAAGGGTTCCCCCTCGCTTCGGGTCAACCAACTCAAGCTCGCGGTGCGGTATATATGTATACGTACAATGTATATACATAAATATATATTGCGGAGAATCCGTGGCGCGCATACACACGGAATTCCCTCCCGATCTCGTTCTCGCGGTATTAGCCAACTTCGTTAATTTCATTTTTTGTTTTGTTTTATTTGAGGAAAAAGAAAATTTGAAAATCGAAGATTAAATATCAATGACTCACGCATTTTGTCCTTTTATTTCTGCAGAAACTCGTTCTCGTGGTAATAGCAAACTTAGATAATTTTATTTCATTTTTTGTTTGAGAAAAAAATAATTTAAAAAAGCAAAATGAAATATCGAAGAAAGATATGTTTAATCCCTTTATTTTCTCAAAGCTTATAAGGCAGATCTCTTAGATGATATTTTATAAGCCAAAATAAACATTTTTTGACGTGTTTTTAATTTATTTTTAAGGCCCTTACATTTAAAACAAGCATCACTGAAAAATAAACGATAAAAGTTTTATAAATTTCTTTCTCTTATAAAATTTTTTATAAATAAAAGTTTTATAAATTTTTAACTACCAAAAAATTTTCTTCGTCCTGGCAAATGGAACTTTGTGTCATGCACAAAGTCGCTTCATGCATCAGCCACAAACTTATGATTAACTCCGCACTCATCAACATTCAAGTCCCATAATTTATATATTTTAATTTCTGTCCTGTATTCAGATCCTCCTGTTGAATTGTCGCAGACTTTTGTTAATTCCGACAAACGTATAACTTGATTACTATACAGCCACAATAATTTTCGTTACCCCATCTCGTTGCTCTCTTTTCTATATACGATGAAGGTATACGCACGTTACAGAATATTAGCGCCATATGATTCGCGCGTGCATTATTAATAACGCACCATGCACACTGAAGTGCTCACGAACTTTCAGCTCCAATTTTCAGCCTCGACAGCCCTGCAATTAAAATTTCACGGCATCTCATCGCATCGTCAATTTATTCTCAATTTTTGCATTCCTTATGACATATAAATTCCTTTTTATTTTTCTACATGAACAAAATTATCAATATCAATAAATATTCTTGAAAACAAAACAAATGTATAAATATTAAAATAAATGAGACTTAACCTCAGAACAAACCCTTAATTGCTCTCACCCCATTTATATTTTTATTTCCAACCGTCAATCATGTCAGGTACATAAAAAACGATTATCCCAAAAATCGTGAAGAGCAAATCGTGACCGGCATTCGATTTTATCATATGTATGAAGAGATAAGGGTGTGTGCTCTGTCTCGCTGGGGGTCGATGTAACGAATTTGTTGCAATTTATACAAGTCTCTCTCTCTCCGTCTGTGCGCTGTTTTCCTTTCTTTCGCCCCTCCCACCTTGTCGACGTGAAATAATAATTGGTATTAAATCGCTCCGCGCGTTTTTATCGAATCTCGCGTACGTTCGGACATGATTACCTTCCGGCGCGACAGGTGGTACCGGTTTGTCTTTTTATCGCTAGACCAGATCGTTGCGCTTCGCACACGCTCCGAATGCCCAGTCCATTTAGATCGCTGCAACGATACCGAGCCTAATCAGACCGCCTCCATTCCCCCCACCCCCTCGTTTTCCACGCTCCGAAGGCTTGCATGCTCACCAAAATGTATACAATCCCCGAAAAAATAATAAAAGAAATAACAGCAATGAATCATTCGTCCGCTAATTTCCCATTTTTCGATTCACATACGATTTAATTCTCAGGAAATATCGAAAAAGGATCAAAGCGAGAAAACAGATTTTATTTCCTTAAATTAAAAATTCGGTTGAAAAATAAAATTCATTGAGATTCATTGATCTATTTTTTATATTGTATTTACTGTAAATTTTCTCTTTCTTCAATATAGAAACTTGTATATATCATTTATTTTGAGATAGACACAAATCGTTTCGAATAAATAATAAAATACATGTTGAAAATTAATTTATGAATCAGAAATAAAAATTTGTGATTGTCAAGGGCGAAAGAGTGAGAATTCATCTTTGGCGTGAAGTGTAAACGATCTCTTTTCGCGTTGATTCTATTTGAGGAGGCGATGAAGTAGTGAAAGAGTGAAAACCGAGAGAACGAGAAAAAATAAAAGAAGAAAAGTTTCTTGACAGACGTGCCTCGGCTTTTGTATCATTCTCTCTTTCTCTCCTCTCGCTCTCGTTTACTACTCTGGCGTACTATAAATGTATATAGCACATGTTAGTTTCCCTATATAACAATCGGTCATTGCACCGATTTCGCGTTTTGGCTTCCAAATCTGTGTGCTCCGTTTTCCAAGAACAATTTTGTATAGAAACGACACACGTCTTATTTAACAAGTAAATATTTTTAAATTAATTTTGCGATTAGTTAAAAAAATAACTAATAATAAATCACACAATTTTCAGGAAATATGATGATGAATAAAATGTACGAAAAAATAAGAAAGAAACGAAAAGACGACGCACATGTCAATTTCCGCAGGTGAGTTCAACAGGTCGATGTATTCTTTCCCTTCTTTTCATTACATGGATCTATACCTCTGCATTTACGCATCCCAACTTATTCACGTCACGCTTATATATGTATATTTTATTGAGGGTGACTGGAAGAAGATTTCTCGTTCTTTACGGTGTTTGGGCCTATTTTGAAAATAAGAGAGGGAGAGAGCTCCTTGAAGGAACATCGAAAATGGAAAAAAAACGTTGGATCGACGTGGAAAATCTGACCGGAACCGGTTTTTCTTTTTTCCCACACCTTCGCGACACAATGGCTAAATCCCGGGCGTAAAGAAAGTGTATACGAAAACGCAGCAGGGGATCTAACAGGTTGAAGGCTAGAACGTGGACAGAAACGAGAAAAGAAAAACAGGGACGAAAATGAAACGCAAAAGTGGAGCAGATGGACGTTTATTCATTTTTCAAAATTTTACAGAAATTAAAACGATCATGCATTTTGATTTGTGGATTTGTGACTTATTGAAAAATTGTGAAAAATAGAAACGAATTATTATATTGTTTTTTATTATTATTTTACTCGATATTGACAGAGAGACGAAAAAATATACGAAAAATCCGCGTTAATAACGTCCAGCAGCTTCGCTGTTTAGCATCAATTCTTGCTGCTTTTCGTAAGACGCAATCATCAATGCGGGTAGAGAAACCTTTTCAAAACACTACATTATCCGCTTCAAAATAAAAAAAAAGTTCTTCAAATTGAGAAAAAGTTATCCAACTCGAAATGAAAATGAAGTGTTCGTTTTTCGAAAAAAAAACTTCACAACAATAATTTACTTTTCATGTCAGAAAATTTGTTGCATCACCCATTTCTCGTAATATCCGAGTACTTCGATTTGACTTATTTTTCGAACGAGATAAGGAAGTCGGTGCGATTTTTCTCGCCTCCGAAACGAGATTTCTTCTCGACTCGGTATCATAACGGGGAAGGACCGGGAGAGGAGAAGAGGCAAATCATCGCACGTGTGCGAGCTCGATCAGCCACTTACAAGTGCCCAAACGAGTTTTTTCTCTTTTCTTTTTCACGTCAGAACGGAGAGAGAATGAGAAAAAGAGAGAGAGAGAGAGGGAAACAAGTGATGCGAGTAAACAAGAAATAATAAAGGTTCTGGTTTTGCTCGAATGCAGCTCGGAGGAGAATATCTCCGATGTCAGTGAAAATACGGTAGCCCTATATCTTGAGTTAAAATTGATTCGTGCGTTGATAATAAATTTTCGAGAGACATCTTCCCTTTTTATTTTATTTTTTTTTCGTTTCTCGTCTCTCTCTCTCTCATCCCTCCGTTTTCGCTTTTCAGTCTTCATCGTACTTCATTTCAACTTCGACGATATGTATATAGTTATACGCTCTTTGAAGAAATCTCGAGCGGGTCAAGTTTTCTTACTCCCCGTTCGCAGGGGAATAAAAAAATCAAATAAAATATGGCCTTCCATCCATTTTTTCTCACATTTTTTTCTTCTTCTTCTTCTCCCAATCGCCCTTGTTGCAGAATGACTCCTCCGACCCAGATATATAGTGGAATTTGTATAATAAAACAGACTCGTATAATAATTGTAAATAAATATTGCGGCGTATTGCGTAAATAGTAATAAGGGGAAGGTAAAAATATTGAATAGTTGTAGAATCTCTCGAAGGTGGCAAGGAGGAAGGTCGGGGCACCTTCACTCATCAGCGGTGATTATATCGCGCAGGTAACGCACCTCTCGCGGGATTCAGCATCAACAAACATTTCATACGAAGGAATAACGGTGAAGGCGTCAAGTTACTGACACGGTTGCATATTGTTTCATGGTCATTGAAGTCGCCACGAAAGAGAGTCAATATTCTTCTCTATTTACTCCACTTTTTACGACGACCGAGAGAGAGAGAAAAAAAAGAAAAAATCCTTAATATATAATCGAATTATATTGAAAAAATCGACGGTACGATTTGATTTATCCTTTTTTTCATCCTCGAGAGGACTTTTCCATTTTATTATCATTATTATTTTTGTTTGAGGCGTAAATTAAATTTTATGCACCCACACTTTTTCATGCTCGTGCGAGGACAAACCGTATTGAGTATATTTTCTAAATATAAATAAATATCAGTCCGTAAGTGTGCACATGTTTAAAAGAATGAAAAGAGAAGGGACGATCAAGGACGAGCGTTACTAGCTCAGCGATCGAAATTATCCTTGCATTCGACTCGAGTGTATTCGCGCGTACGTATTTTTCTTTTTTTCTTCTTCTGCTTCTTCTTCTTCTTCTTCTTCTTCTTCTCCTCTCTTTTTTTTTATTTCGCGAGTATCGACACTGCACGTATACGATCTTCCTCCACAAAGAGGAACGATAAACGAAGTGACACATAAAAAAAACTGGTTAAACTCGAATTAAGAAAGAAAAAGTTCGCGCTGCAAGATCCTCGTGAGGCAAGATGCCACTATTTTTATCGTAACACGAATGGGGGTGTGGAAAATTGAATATTTAAAAATATAACGTTCGACATAGAAAAAGAAGAAAATAAAATTGAACGCAGACTTCGATCGTTCAAAATTCTACTCGTTGAGAATTATATTTCAAAAAAAATACACCAAAATCATAAAAAATAAAAATAAAAGTAGATTATAAAAATCGATAAGAGCAAGAAAAATTGTAGAAAAGGATATATGGAAATTCGAATCCTTCGGCGATATGGAAAGAGGCGCCTCGGATTCATTTTATTTTCCTCACACTCTCCTCTGGTTCCCCTCTCGCAGTTCCTCTTTTTACCCCGTGCACATTAATCCAGCCCTGCTCTTTAGGACTCGTATGTAAATGAGACGCTATATTTAGACCAGTATCTCGAGTATATTATACGTTGCGGGCTTCCCCCTTGGGCTTTTTTCTCTTTTTTTCTCCTCTTTCTCTTTCTCTCGATTTCTCTCTTTCTGATTTCCTCCCTCCTGTATTTTTCTCGACGGTACAGTATCTTCCTCTTTATATATTCTTTCCGCGACATGCCAGTATCTTCCCTTCGACGAAAATCTTTTGCGTCGTGCGGTAGGACTTTCCACCTACCGGAGGATTCGACAACGTTCCCTCACGGAATAAGAAGTCGCTTATTGGAGTTAGAAGGGCTCATCGCACGTTAATCCGGTGGATGAAAAAATCATTTGGTCGTGAAACGCGTTGGTGAGCTCTCGAACGCACACGTGTGTGATCCGCGCGGAGAAGAGAAATCGGGGAGGCAGAGCGAGTGCAACCGGGGAGCAACAACCCGTCAAACCGGTTGGCCACGAGGCGGCGGTGGCTCCCGAGAGCGGAGAACCTCTACGGGACACCCTCCTTCCTCTCTCTCTTCATCCTCCCTTCGGCCGCAAGAGAAACTCCCTTTTTTCGAGAAAACATCCAGCCTACAACGCGCGCATGCACATACGTCCATCCGACTGTACGGAGGAGATACATACATTTTTATTCCTCTTCCAAGTATTATGCTTTTTGTCCTTTTATATTCGCTTATTATTTTTTTTCACCTTTTTTTTCCATCCATTGTTATTTATTCTCAGACGGTCCGTGTCGCGAAGAAATTAATATTTCTTTATTCCACGCACGAGTTCGACGGAAATGAAAGATTCTGTTTGATTAATTGAATTTCTCGAAAATTTCACAATACCGAATACGAATAATATAATTTTTGATTTGACAGATCTCTATTTTTTATGTAAAGTTGTATTTATTTATTGGTGATAATTTATTTAAAATGTGACTCGAATATTGATACAATTTTTTGAAAAAAAATTTTTGTAACGAGATGATTGCATGACTTTCATTATTTTTCGTATCGAGATTTCATTTTTTTCAATGTTACGAAGTTGATGATAAAATAAAATCGGCGAAGTCCATTCACCTTCCCTGGTTGAGCGGACGAAACGTATGCTACGCGACGCAAAAGCGAGACGAAAACGAGAGACGAGCTCGGACGAAAGCTGCATATATGCATGAACGTGTCATCATCCGACTGGACGCTCGGAATCGTTTTCCGCTTCGTTCCCTCCTCCTGCTCACTGCCCTGCGCCATGTTATTATTGCTCCTGCTAAGAAAACAATAATCGAGGATTAAGGTTGGAATCTAATATTTAGAAAGAAAGGAGAAAGAAGCTCCAAAAATTCGACCCATTTTTTTCAAAAAATAAAATAAAATGTGAAAATATTTTCTAATATGAAAATGAGATAAACGATTGAATTTATTTCTACTTTTAATTTGATCATTTTTTAAGAGGAAATAAAAGATGAGAAAAAATTGAGAAACATTTTATAGGAAGACTTCTTTCTCGGAGACACTGTCAAGTTATTCTCGGACAGAGAACGCGTGGGTGAACCGCGCGGCATCGGATTGGCAAAGAATGAAAGAATCCACGCACGCGGTAATCAATCTCGAGAGTGAAGCGCTGCGACGCTTTACGGAAAGATTGAGGAAATTTTATCCGAGACAGATGCTTCGGATACTACTGATGGGGAAGTAAATCCCGAGTAATTACCGACAAATTATGTGGTTGACGAACTCACCGGAGAAACATTTCAAGAACAAAGGAATGATGAATGAAAATCGACTTAAAAATTCAATATAATTTGTTAAAATTGTTTAAAATTATTTCACAAAAAAACAATAAAATCCATTAATAAATAATCAGATTTCTATAAATCAATAAATAAAAATTAATAAATAAAAAATTGTGTATTGGTATAAATGTCAATCGACAGCTCCTGCTGTGAACTTGACTTTCTGATACTCGTCCGAGTTCATCTGCGTGCTCGATCAGGAGGAAAACAAATCTTGATACGATATCGAGTCCTCCGGCTATCGGAGAACGAATAAAAAAATCAAAAAGGTCCGAGCGCGATGAACGTTATACATGGAAGAAGCGAAAAAGGGAGAATCGACACCTTCTGCTCTTCATGTTGGTCTAGTATAGGGTAATGATCGCGTGTCCGTCAGTCACTGACACTCCGGCTCAGACGACTCGAATTACCTCATGCGTTCTTGAGCGTGCCTGTAATGGAAGTTGCACGCGCATGTGCAATAAAAAACATAAAACTACAATAATAAAAATTACAATAAAAATCGGTGTACCCAATTTCTTTAAATTTTTTATTTTTCTATATTATTTTCGGTCAGATAAATATTTTTTCGTATAAAAAATAATTCCATGCAAGTTTTATTTTTCTCATCGATTATATTTTAACTAAATTGAAATACAAAATGTGTACCGTTAACAGAACAAAAATTGTTAAAAATAAAATCGGCTGATGCTTTTTCCTTATACATCCATCAGCTCTCGCTGCAACGAGTGTTTCAAGTTTCCGAGAGCGAATATAATGACACGTTATAACTCGTTAGGTATACACCGAGAAAGAAAGAGCTGGCAGGAGTCGAGAGAGAAAGACAGAGAGAGAGAACGAGAATCGAGCGGAGAGGACCAGAAATCGAACAAAAAATGAAGCCGCGTCGGAACTCCGTATCTCTGGAAACTTAGATGCTCGGGAATAAAGTACGAAGTGAGAAAAAAGACTGACGAAATGACAGTGAGCGAGAGAGAGAGAGAAAAAGAATCTTAAAGAAAATAAGAAAAATGAGAAACACAGATAGAGAGAGAGAGGAGAGGAGAAGGATAAAAATGAAAAAAATGAGGGAAAAGCAGGGCACACCTGTGCCCGGTAACACTTTACTACCTCGATGATGTAAACGTGAAGGCAAATGAGAATAAGTGGCTCGACTTAAGAAAATTGCATAGGAACTGCGCCATCGAGCGGTCAAGGAGCAGCGAGAAAAAACTGAAAGGAGCCAAGAGTGTGGTGAGGGCATTGAGAGGAGAAACAGAGAAAGAAGGAGAGAAACTCTCTCGCAGCTCTTGAACGGGGCGGAAAATCGTTCGATCGATATTATATCATTACTCTAGCGGTGAGAGCAATGAGAAAACTTGAATCTGCGCTTTCGCGTACGCTAAATAACGTCCGCTGAGAGACGCATGCACCATCGGAGATTCGATCAACCGCGCGCGCGCTCGGCTATATTTATCACTTATATTAACGAGACAAGAATACGTTATTGGAACGTGTGTCGCGCAATCCGGCCCTTTACTTTCATGATGAGTCTATCTTCTTCGCCGCATTTTATCACTCTTATTTATGCTGTATTTTTATCTGTTTATATTTTTTATTTCCTCTCCTCAGCGCGTTAATCAGTAACGCTGATGGAGTTTTCATTTTTATATTTACTCTTTTTCACTTTTTCATTGCGAAACGGAGATTACGCGTATGCCAATGATCTCTCCGTAAACGGTATCTGTTGATCCATTCGTCCAGCTCGTGCAATATTCTGTTTATATGCGTTATACCGAGAGTTTTCCGCTTTCGACATTTCTCTCTCAAGATAACCTGCTAAAACGATTTATGTGCCATTATACATAATTTCTCATTATTTAATTCATTGATTTTTGAATTTTTGTACTTTCAACGACGTACAGCTGCTTTTTTGCATATAGATAATTTGTTATGCTTAAAATTACTCAATCTTTATAGTTCTTGCGTTATAATTAGTAAGTTTATTGTTAAAATTAATTGTATATATCAAAATTCATTTTTTGACTAAATAATCTTCCCTTTATGATGTAATTTTGACAAAAATTCAAATATTATTTATTTCAATGAATAATGATGACAATAAAATTACTTTAAAAAATTGACCTCGTTACCCTTAAGTCAAAAAAATTCGAAATGATTGTGAAACGTTAATAATCACGAGACGTATATAAACTCTGTAAACGATAATTTGGACTTGTCGTTGGTTTTGAGTCTACAATAGAAAGATCTCGTTAATCGAGAGCTCCATGACCCACGAAAATTGATAGGTCAGTCGTTATTGAGCTAGGCTGGTATCAGGACAACGAGGTTGACAAGGACGTACGCAGAGAAAGAATAAAAGCGTCGAGAGTATAGAAAATTTAAAAAATGAGTTATTTAAAAAAAACGTTTTTTTATGTGCGTGACAGAGGGCCCGGGGGGAATAATTTATCACTTATTGTTATAGAGGCGAGGGGAAACTCGTGGATCCAATGGCCACAGGCCATCGCGGGGGGACTCGAAGGAGCTCCGGAGCGGAGAAGAAATCGAGCGTAAGAAGACGATGAAAAAAGCCCCAAGAAAGAAAGATGCGAAGGGAGAGACAAGTAACGAGAGTGATTGACCGTTCGCTCGCGCCCGAGTCTTCGACGACCGACGATTGCTTAATTAGAAAATCCCTAGCTCTGATTAGCCGCGCAGCTGCCGATCTTCCTAGCCGAGCGAATCACGCGATCGTTTTCTTCTTGAAATCGTCTTTAAAAATTTCGAAGAATCGCTCCCTTTTTTCGCTTCTTTAATTTTACGATTTTTACTTTAATTATACGTCTTTAATGTTATTTTTCCAAGTATATTTTTTAAATTTTTATTTCATTTTTTATACAATATTGAAAATTGAAAGAAAAATTATGTGGTGAAAAATTATTTTTGAAAATTTGGAAGAATTGCTCTCGTTCACTTCTTTAATTTTACGATTTTTATTTTAATTATCGTCTCTAATGTTATTTCTTCAAGTATTATTTTAAAAAATTCTAGAATATTGAAAATTAATAAAAAATTTATATGCTAATAAATCTGAGGTAAAATTAACGACATTTAAAAAAAGGAGGGAGAGAATCCTGACCTAGCGAATTTTGCGACAGAACAAAGGTCCGGAGGGAGAAAAGGCGATGGGCGGAGTGAGAGACAGATCGTTGGAAAAAAAGAGAGAATAAAGTGAGAGAGAGGGGACGAGCAAGGAAAAAACAATAAAAGAAGAAATGAGAAGGTAAAGAGGTTCAAGAATTGCCAAGTTCACCGGGTTGCTTCTTGGCATCCAACGAGGGTTAAACGAAGAAACCTCACGAAGGTCTTTTCAGCGGTGAAGAGAAAAAAAGTTCACGCACACGATGATTCGTTTCTTCATATCAGGCGCATGCGCACGTAAAAACAAATAAATATAGCGATCGTGCTCAATCACGAGGAAGAGAAATAAAAGTGAAGAAGAAACGAGAGAGAGAGAGAGGGAGGAAAAAAAATTGACGAAAGAAAAAAAAAAGGGAAAAGAAACACGTCGAGTGCACGCGTGCATCACACACGCTTCTATTGAAAAGTCTTGGGGATAATGCGTACGTTGGGAAGGAGAGAGGAAAAGATAGAGAGACGGAGAAGGAGAGAAAACGATGGATGGAGAAAAAAAGGATGAGACGAGAGAGAGAGAAGGAGGAGAGAAAAAAAGGGAAAGAAAAAGAGACCACGAACACGGAGCATTATATGCACACATAAAAACGTTCGTATATCGCTTCGTCCGAGGTGAAGTTCATTGCCTCCGTCGCTTCTCTCTCGCTTTTGCTCGATCCGCGCTCCTCGGATGCGTACACGCGGAGCGCGCACGTAAATGAATGCTTATCGCCGCGGAGACTCGCGTAGTTTCTTCACCCAGCCGCGTTTTTGAAACCTTCTTTTTCGCCTGATAACAAATTCACACTGGAGTAGAGTCTCGCGTATGAATTTTATCGGACGTATAAAAAGTATCATCGAGTCGAAAAAATCTGTAGAGTGAAAAAAACGAGAAAATATACACGAAAACGATATAGGCGTGTTTCTTATTTGATTTTAGGAGTCGAAAAAAAATGTTTAAAATCGATCTGGAAAGTCTCGTGTTATGAAAATACGGTAAAATTTACAAACATAGGTCGCCCATCTCGAATTTCCAACTGGTGCACACATTTTTTTTTTCCTCGAGCTTTTTTCAGCCTTTTCGTTTCTCGAAAGTCTCTTTTTCGTCTTTTTCTCTTCCTCGTTTGCGGAGAACACGCGGTTTCGAGCCCGTTCGTAAATATACGAGTCACGTGCTGCCGTTCCAAGCGAGCGTGTGGACGTCAAAATGTTGGAGAGAAAGAGGAGAGTTTACGAAGCTGAGGCGTACGCCTCGGCTCCTTCTTCTTTTCTTTTTACATCGTCGAGAGTCAGAGAGAGAGAAAGAGAAAAAGAGAGAAGAGGCAAGAAAGCTTCGTAACTCGGTAGCACGGAAGAGCATGCATACTCCGAAGGAGAGAAAGAGCGAGAGGGAGAATAAGCCGAGACTAATCCGACAGAAGCGAAAGAGCCTCGTACGAAAGGGTCTTTAACGGAGCTTTATGATTCTTTCTCGACGTTGCGATAACCCTGTCGAATTTTCCACTTCCTCATTTTCTATAATTAATTTATTGATGTGTATAAATATTTTTATTAATGTTATTATAGACAAGATCATCAAATACGAGTACACGAATGAAAAAATATTTTATTCATTAAACGAGCTGTTTTCATTAAAGAATCTTCGAGAGTGGATTGTTTTCTTCTCTCGCGTATTATTCTCCGTACAAGTTATTTAATACATCGGGTCAATCGTTGCGTTGAAATGACACACAGCTGTGCGCTCGTCGTCAAAGAGCGAGAGAGGAATGAGAAAAGAGAGGGAAAATGGTCTCAGTTGGCAGACAGCGGGGCGCACACGCTCCGTATCAAACTCAATGAACTCAATACGTTACAATAACTCGATAAGTAGATAATAAGCCAGTATAATATAATAAAAAGAAAAAAGAGATGGAACGGAATAAATAAATAAAAATAGAGACCGACAAAAGTGAATTTTTTATTGGAAATATTCTTGAGACTGAAGATTTTCGTTATTAAAAATATAGTCGATGGTCCACAGAATATTTCGAATTATTATTTTATCGCTTGGGGTCAAGAGATTTGGTAAATTTCAAGGAAATTGTTCAAATTATTCAGCCCTTTCGTTTTTTACACCCCCAGGAATAAAAAACGACAAGAATCCTTATTCCTTTGAGCTTGGATCGTGAATTCGCGGTAACATTTATCACTCGTGTGCGATCCTCAGGAAAGGAAAATTGCCTCTCGCGCAATTACCGGGAAATCCCAGTCGTGTTTTTTTTACAAAAAATTAACTTGCGATGATTTCCGAATAGATAAATCATTGAAAATATATAATTTGAAATGAATAAAAAATGAAATAAAACATTGTAGCTTAAATAATTAAAATTGGCAATGAACTCGAAGAAAAAAAATAACAAAGCAAAAAATCCGATATTTTTTGCAAAAAATCAACGTGCGATGATTTCCATTCGAATGAATGATTGAAAATAAATTCTTAACGAATAAAAAAATCAGATAAAAATTGTATTTTAAATAATTAAAATTGTTAGTAAGAGAGAAGGGCGAAATTTACACTTTGGAAAAATAAGTGAACGGAGTAGGTGTAAAAACTAGGGAAGCGATAAAGTGCAGGAGCGGGAAAAGATCGCGATCGCGAGGCGAGGAAGAAACAAGAAAATGCCGGACGGACTGAGAGTCGAGGTATACGCAAACAAGCGCGAGAGTGCAATTATACCCACTGGCGATGGAAAACAAACTAAAAGGGGGCGCCCAAAGAGCTAGATGCACGGCTATAGCGAAACGCAAAAGAAATAAACAGGAGAACCGGCTACGGTTAAAAGAAGACCCGTGGAGGAGGAGGAGAAGAGGGAGATTTAAAAAAGAAGAGTAACTCTAAAGAAGGGAGACGCGGGGAACGCATTTGACGCGGGCGCATGTGTATAAGACACGGCGAGCACGAACACACGGTGTGCGCCAATGGCAGAAAATCCAAAGTGGAGAAAATGAACGAAAACAAGGTTGACTCGGCGGGTGTGTCCGAGAGAACGAAAGGGAAGAGAAAACTCGAACGTTCGAAATAGCAAAAAAAAAATTAAACAAAATGTAAGAGCGATTTTCGAAGACTTTTGACGAACGAGGAAGAGAAAATATTATATTGAAAGAAATAAATATGAAAAATAATAGAATAGAAAAAGAGTAAAAAAAAGGATCGAGCAAAAAAAGGATAGAAGGACGAAGACTTGGATAAAACGGGAGAGAGAGGAAGATGCAGAGATTACCATACATATAATGGTTGCCTGAGGGCGCATAAGCTGCAGCCACTATTTTTTTCAACCCTTTTTTAACCATCAACGCACTGTATAGAAAACGGTACTTTCTTACTCCCTCCCCCACTTACTTTACTCCTTTCTCTCTCTCTCTCTCTCTTGTCTTCTTTTTCTTCTGCTTCAGCTCGATCGTTTTTTGTTACCTCTTATATACTTTTTTGTTTCTTATTGACCTTCTCCTCATCTCTCGACCCTTTGCCTCCACCTCTCACTCGTAATTCTCTCGCGAACTTTTCCTTCCTCGACCTTTTCCTTCTCTTCCTTTTCGCCTCATAGAACTTGATTGTGATTTTTTTCTCAATCTCACATTTTGAGAATTTCTACGATCAATCCAATTCTATTTATCTCGCGACTAGGATTTTTGAGAATAATAAAAAAAACATGAATGAGTAAAATTAAGAAAAATTTTATATTTTACGTTGTGGATATATATTTTTGTTATTTATTTTCAATAAACATAAAATTGAAAAATACAACAAAAATAACAAATTTTTATCCAAAAAATGAGGAACAAAAGCTGTACATCTATGTCACTGAGAGTCAGAAGGTCGGGCCTCGTCAGCAAGAGTGAAATGCAAAAGATCATACACGATTCTTATGCATTTACTTCACGAGTTTATACCAGGTATACAAAAATGCGTGAGCCTCATGAATAAGCGTTATTAACGCTCTCAGTGCGGAACGTTGCATGCCGCAGATTCACCGTTTCCGTTTCATCGTGCACATTAAATTATTTTTGTTTCATTATTCACAAAAGCCTTCCTATAGAAACGTCATTCAAGAAAGTCCGGACATTCTTTATCTCTGGATTTATTTTCAATCAAAAAGATCGTTTGTCAAAATATTACAAGATTTAGATAGCAAAATTAATCACGATATTTTGTAATATTAACCCAATCTCCGATGTCTAATATTTTAAATCTATAAACACAAAAAAATTCAAGTTTTTAATTGACACTTTTTTATTTTAATGAAATTAAATGAAATAATAACACAATTGAAAAAATTGCTCTACAATTGAGCAGTGGCGTGATAAGGCTTCGAAATCAATATTTGAATGTGTAACAAAATTTCTATGCAGCATGTAGGTATGTACACAAAAAAAAATCGAAGAGGGAAAGAAGCAAAAAAGTAGAGGAGATTGAGTCCAATGCGAGGGCCCTAGAACTTCACCTCATTCGTGTACAATGCAGACTCTGTTTATCCGCATTCTATGTATAGAGGAGTGTAAAGTACACTTATGAAGAGGTAACACGAAACCGCGAGACAAACTGGTGATGAGATGGAAAGAAAGAGGGAGGGAGAGAGAAAGAAAACACTCACGGTATCGAAACACACGATGTAATCCAATAGGCAAGAGATGAGAAAATGAGAAGGTATAACTCGTGTGCTAGACACACTTGTGGCTTACGACTGAATCTGTAGAACTTAATGCATGAGATGCAATATGATTTCATTTTATTCACACTCTTCTTTTTCTTAATGCATTAAAAATAGGAATCTATTAAGAGAAGTTTTAAGTAAAAGTGAATATCAAAATGTTATCAAAAAAGTCGTAAAAAATATATTCAGGAAAATATAATGATATGTAATTGATAAAATATTAAATTGTCCAAATCATTTTTTCCCATACAAATTGAAAAATTAAAAATAAAGTTTACATAACAAAAAATACTTAAAATTTTTTCTTATCGCCTCATAAAAAATCGATACAATAATTTCATTTTTTGAAAAATAAAAATATACTTGCCCAGTGTTTTTATCATAATTCTGGGCAAACTTGAATTTTTATTCTTTTTACTCAGTATCGATAATTTCTCAACGAAATTTTTTCTAGATCTCATTCCATCAGTCCGAGGACAAGTCCACAGACTAAAAAAACTAAAAACTCACGTACGATGAATTTAAAAAATACAGATCGATTCTTATCGAAGATAAGAGAGGACTCGATCTCGATGTTATTTTTAATCGAGAATAAATGTAGAGGAGTAGGGTATCGCGGGAAAATGTACGTACAGACTGTTATTAGCTGAAAGAGATGATGGGATAGTATATAAGCGAGAATAAACGGAGATGAGGATGAGATGAGGAGGAGAGAGGACCCTGCACGGGATAAGAGGAAAAGACGGGCGTGACTCGCCCGTGACATCGCGATTACTCTCGTACACCTGCGCTTTTACCGAGCATATAAATATATATTAATATACGGGAGTGTATAATGTACAATAATAAATAGAAATCTATGTATATTGTATACACATACATACACATACATATAAATGGATATATATTATAATAATGAAAATAAGCCGCAGAAGAGGCGAGTTCGAGTGAGAAAAGCTAAACGGTACATACGCGCCTTATTCGTACTATGGATGAAACGAAAGATTTAAGGGGGAGGAGTCTCGATTACTTTAACACTCGTCACGTGCGCTTCTGGATAACACCGGGAACATACGTTCTGCCGCGTGCTACCCGGAGATTATTGCACGAGCCACGCGCAGCTTCCTCATGTTCTCCGAACTTATTCTATAAATTATTCCACAATAAAAATGTTCATCTTTCCTTATCAAATATTTCTACGCTCCTGATACAATCAATTCATTTTCTGTAGTCTCATATTATGTCATCGAAATATAATAAATTTTTCTTACGACACAATTTATCTTGTCCGTTCTTATTTATTTTATATTTTCAGATAATTTTATAAAATAAAATTATAAAAAATTATTTTTATATTGTTTATATTGTGTATTATTTATATACACAAATATGCAGACTGTATGCGAGTAAATAAATTCTCCTCTGACTATCGAATAAGCGAAGATGTTTGCGTCATTTTTTTAATCATCCTTGGAGCGAGGACTATTGGATCCAACGATGAGAAGCATGACCTCACGAATAAGGGAGAGTCCGCGAAGTCACGTAAGTCCCGGAACGCGCTAATAATTGTAGCACGCGAGGGAGACGGAAAAAGAGGGGAAAATTGACGGCCATGTGGCGTTTAGGCGAACCCTCTCTCGATTTCTACTCCATTTCTGGCTTTTCCCTTTTTTTCGAGCACTTTCCGCATCAGGGAGGGAGGGAGAGCCGACGCATTTAACCCTTCGTCATCGAAAACTCGGCAATATTTATATCATAGCCGACCCTAATTACTTTTCATGTCACAATTTTAATATTTTTTTCTCGCTCTTCTGTTGTTCTATTACACGCATATGCGCACGCTAAGAACAATATCATTATAAAAATTTGTACACGTCGCTTCGATATCATTTTTCATAGATTAAAATGTATGATGAAAAATTGATAAAATGGACATCTCCGTCATGCATCACGCCGCTCGTGAATTTTCAAGAAAAAATCACGTATTGAAATATGCGAATAATTTGAAGGACTCGGCTATTGAACTCAATAAGTATAACTCTTAACTGAATACAAACGTAATACGCTGATAATACAGAGAATTGAGACTGATTGTGGGTACGTCACGGAGACATCGCAAGGAAAATAAAAGAAAAATAATGAAAGCAGCGAACGAGCGTACCTAGGATCAGAGAGCGCAGTCGCGTGTTTTTTCTCGTTCGCTCGTGCGATTGGCGGTGGAAAAGTGCGGGAGTTCGGTAGACGCGTGCACGTTTTGGGCGGGCCGTGGGGGGCGAGTCGCGCGATCGAGAAAGAAAAGTTGGCGACACACGCATGCACGCACGCACGCACGACTGCCACGCTTCGCGGTCACGGTCGAGGAGCGCGCGCGCGCGCGCGAAACTTCTGCTCGCGTACCCCGTTCCTCCTTATTCTTATTTTTTGCTCCCCGGCCCTTTTCCCCCCGTTCCTATTCTCAGAGGGATAGGGAGCCTCGGACGGTCACGCTTCGATGCATCCTCTCTGCGCATCCACGTATTAATTACCATCTATAATAAGAAACTTGAAACTGTTGCGTGATTCTTCGGAATTTTGTCACATACGCGTTTTAAGATCATTTTTTTAAATAATAAATTGTAATTTATTATCGTGATAGTGATTTTTACTATTTGTGGTTTTGCCAACGAATGAATGTAGTTGCTTCGATTTATTGCACAATTTATTTGGTTCTAATTCAGCTGTTTTTTAGATGAAGCAAGAAACTGTTGAAAAACTGCAGAAGACACATAAATATTTTAAGACCTTTTTATACTAAAAAATTATAGTAATTTAAAAAATTTGTTACAAGAATAGTATTTTTTTCTATATTTTCACGATCACTACCGAACAAGCTCACACCGTTTTTGAGATGAAACTCGAAACTGTTGAGCAATTTTTAAATATTTTGTTACATGTTCATGGTAAGAACTTTTTTTGTTACAACAATGTTATAACAAAATTACAATAATTTAACAAATTAATTATCATGATAATTCTGTATCATTTTGGCGGTCACCAACAAATAAATGTACCTGCATCCATTTTTACAGTGTCCACGTTTTTAAAATGATATACATACGTGTACTATATGTAATATACTCGTACGGAGGGAAAAACGTATAAGGAGTTTAATGAATGTTATGAATATGGGCGAACCAAGTAGTCTTGCAGTTCTGGAGCGCAGGAATTGCCGCACGTACGTATTCCGGAGACTCTGGGTATATAATACGTTAAATATACATATACAAAAGTATAGAGTCGAGAGCGGGGAGATCGGGAAGCAAAAGTGGTAGCAGAAAGCACGCTAATGCTAGACAATTATCCAGCGAGCATATCAGTGTCCGAGCTGTTTTTTTTATTTTATTTCTCTCCTCCTCCCTTTTCTCCTGACATCTCTCGACCATTTACACATAAATAGAGCCGAGTGGAAGGAACTGGAAGTGCAACTTTTTTCAGGACGTCAACGAGACTCGATCCTTTAATTTTTCTTTCCTTGCCAAATCTTCTGTACGGTTTTATGTATTTTTTTTTAATTACGCACGAGCAGGCACGCAACATTTTTCCTCTCATCTAATTTTTCTTATATTTTTTCAGCAGTAATGTTTCTTATCTTTTTATTTTCTTTCCTCCTCGTGCTATGGTTTAATCATCGTAGGTGGCGCGTCGCTCGGCACGCTCTTAATTAGGTTTTCCTGAACTGGAGATTCCACCTGGATAAACGTTGGCTTTCCCGGGAACAAACTCTCGAGACGTTGAACGCGTGCGCCACGGTGAAAAGGACGCCATGTCTTTTCTCTCCCGAGACAGCAATTTCGAGTCTTCCGGACGCTCTCATCACCTTTATGTTTTGCTCTTTTTACGCCCACTTGCCTCAAATTAACACCTCCGAACTTTACAGTCTGGCTACCACATCCCGAGAAATGAAGCCTGCTAGAATATCATGCTAATAAGAGTAGGGATTAATTTAAGACGATTATTCGAGAGGGTAGCCGCGACTTAATTTTCTTATATTATTCTTTTTATCGCTCTTTCAAAATGACCGGAGTCTCTCCTTTATTTGCTATCTATGCATGTATAGTTAACTTCTGGGTTGATCGAACATCTATGTTATCAGATAAGAATTCGAATTTAAAATATGTTATAATATATGTTAATTTAGATGAAACTGGATCTTTTTTTGAAAAAAAGTGTATCTCATTGACCGATTTTTTGAAAAATTTAATGTCGAAATCCGTAAATTGGGTGCAGCGTCGAATATTGCACGATGATAAAGACACTCGTTTAATCGAAGGTTAAGTAGATTTCTCGATCAGATAGGTCAGCATTTTTTAATTATCTTTTTGACTAAACATCAAAGATTTCATAAAAGTCTTAAAAAATGCACGTTGTCGAACTATTTTTTGACAAAACGAGATTTACTACGAAAAAAATATGAAAATCTCTCACGACCGTCGACGGCATGAATGAAATCAGCCGATGATGACGATGTCAATTGACCAACTTCATCTTAAATATTATTCTCCTGATAATTTTTTGACAGTAATTTTCAGTGGAATATTATTTCAAAGTGTGTAACCATTACTTTTTCCTGAGATCCGAAAAGTACAACAATAACTTTTTCGTAAATGTTCTACATGGACTCTCATTTGACTAATGAATACTTAATCAACCACCTTAATCAGAGAAAAAATTCGAAAAATATACCTAGAAGCCAGATTTGAGATAAAAATGAATCCAGGAAGAAAAATAGTTTTGTTTTTATACGACTGTGATTCTGAGTCATAAATAAATCGACGATGCATGGTGGAGGAAAATATGTTGACCGAGAACCCGTTCAATTAAACGTCACGTCAATCCTTTTGCGAGGAATAGAGCGGGTTACATGTACGCCATAATTGATCGGGATGAAGTTTTCACCCCGCATCGGGCAATTGGAGCTCCGACACGCCAATCGATTCCGACGTGCTCGTCGAGAAAAGGAAAAAAAAGGGAGAGGGGTCTCGAGGCAATCTGTCACGTGAAGTCGATAAAAATAGTAGGATATACATTCCATGTGTTTTTCGTATGGAATTTAATTGATAGAATACCGAAACACGCGAGTGCGATTCTCTTTCATTTTCTCGCACCGAGGCATGCATCTGGAAACAAAAGCGTGATGCCCTCTCCTCGTGCCGAATTTTCGAACATATGGAATTTTCGGGTTCCACTTACGTATATGAACATTTTTCAGGAAATATATTTTTCACCTTGGCTTCGTTCGCACTCTTATTTAGGACCTCGAATTATCCATTGTTTTTCGACGACGACAGTTGCGATTTTTAGTCACAAAAGCGTTTTACAGTGTGCAAATTTTTCTCAAAATAATTGAATTTGGGAGTACCATGTACAAACATATTTGTACATTCGCCTCAATGGGACCACGTGTGCTACGATTATTCTCAGAAAAAAAATGTCGAAATTTGTAACACCGTATGAGAGGGTACGTAAAAAAATATTTACCCTGTTTTTAACGTCATCTGGGTACGCGATGTTTTTCGGTTCTTATTTTAGGTAGGGTGGAACATCCCCGTCGATACAAATTTTTTTTGCGCAGTACACAAGGCACGTGCCGATGATTTTTAAATTTTTTTTTTCGTCTCTTGTGAACTGATCGAAAATCATTTTAGATCACATAAAAAATCTCATCATAAATGTGTAAAATTCTCTAATTATCATTTTATTGGTTTTATTGTATGAAGTATTTATAAGGAATTAATAAAAATATTTCAGAATTGAAGATCCTTTTCGAATATAGAAATTCATGTATAAAAAAAATTCTATGAGAATTAGTAAATGATCAATTTAGCTTTAAACATTTTTGTTAAAAATTGTTTTTTGTTCCATAGTATGTTATATGTGCAAAAAAGCTTTGAGTGTTCCCAGATAGAATTTTCATAGAAATGTGAATAATGTTTAAATTTCAGGAGCTGGGATATCTTTTATCTCAATTCTCAAACTGTAAATTAGAATTCGGAAAGAGAAAATGCCATTTGAGATAAACGCGTGCGAGTAAATCCTTCACTTTGCGAGAACATCTCGTATCTGGAGAATCTCCGGGATGAAAAGAAGCGTGGACGAGCTCGAAAATAGTGCCCATGGAATCAAGTCAGCCTGTATCTTGTGAAGACTCGACGTAAAAGTCATTCTGGTCCTCGTCATTCGAGGCTCGTCACCGCTCTTCCTTCTATCCCTCCCCGTCCTATTATTTAAATTAGGCCAATAAAGCTCTACTCGTGTGTACAGAGGCGAAAGTGTGATAGCGAAATGTCCGCTATTTCGAGAACGATCTTAATTTTCTTCTTTTTTTCCTAAAAATAAAAAACTCTCCTCCGCACAAAAGATTTAAGCAAAAAAATCTCATATCACCTTGTTTATTCGTCTATATTTATGTTCACACATAAATCCAAGACATTAAAGAATTGTTTTTATTGTTATAAAAGGAATAAATGGAATATCAAAAAATATGAAACTCGATTAAAATGGTGTTATGCAGAGAAATATAATTTCAACGAATGATAATTCGCAATATTTTTCGATCCTCGAAAGAAAAAAGCACAAGAGTCAATTGGGACGATCGAGTATTGGCGCAAGTAGATACGGCCGTAAAATTTACGATTCCAAGCGCGGTAACGACAACTTCTCTCGAGTGCAAAGCGAACGTCGGATCTCTCGTAAAAAACGGAAGAAAAATAATAACCAGAACGAGGTCTCGAGCGATGTTCGCCGCCTGCGTCGCAGCTGACCGTTCCTTAATGCGAAACTTGAAATAATCTATGATACCCGCCTGCTTAACATCCGCCATTATTTTTCTCTTGGAAACAATAATTCGTATACACAATATCCCTCGGAATGATTCCTTCCGAGAAAAATATATATTATGCATCTCCGATGAAAATTGGCTCATCCGATCGATGAAAGAATTAGTTCAAACTTTTTTTAAATTTATCTTTTTATCTTTACACAAATATATCAAGAACTTTTTTTTTCTTATGAAGTTTATTGCATGCAACGTGAGTATGAAAAACACTCACGGTATCGAATGCAGCGTAAAAGAGGTAGCAAGAGCACATTTTCTTTTTAACGGTACTCGGATGAGTATCGTGATAAATCAGTAAAATAATAATGAATTCTTAAAGAGCGTTTTTCCTCGCAAGTAATTGAGATACAAAAGTACAAGACGGATTATGAAAAATCTATGGAATGACGAATGAAAGTTACATGACGCTGACTCGACAAGAATTTTTTCAAAACGCGTTTTCTTTCAAGGATATAAAACATATTAAGAATAATGTCTTTATATATACAATAAAGATGAGTAATATATGACACTGTGACTGGCTTGTTATCAACGTCTACCCCAAATCATTGAACTTTAGTAGGGACCTGAATTTTTGAGGACAGATTTCTTGACGTGACATAAAGCGACCTGTTATATATTCAATATTGAAGGATGAGAACAAAAATATTTTTATTATTCATCTGTTTTTTTGGCTTTGACGAATTTTCCCTGGACCAACTTTCAAGAAATCATAAAATTAAGAAATTTCAAGAATTTTTTTTCTCAGCTCTCCTAAACGGATATTGTTATAACTTTCAGTATATACGTATACATATAGAATTGTTGATAGGTGTCAAGTCAACATGTTTATGATATTCAAAAAATAACAACAATTTGAAAATTGAAAACCGATCAATTTTCGATTTTTACTCATCATAAAATTTCTTTGATTTCTCTAAAAATGAATAGTTCACGTTACTCCTTAATAATATTAATTTAAAAAAGATAATATCTAGTATATTGTATTTGTACAAGCAGATGCTCATTTCAAATGGAAGTAATTTTTTTTATTATATTTGTACGTGTATATCAGAGAAGGGGTTAGGGGTAAGTGTTATTATCAAACACACGATACCCGTGTATAGAAATATTTTCATTATCTATACGAATCCAGATCCCGGGCGATCCGTCGTCGGGGTGAAACGTCACGAATCGATCGAAAAGCAAACACATTCATCTTTCCCTCAACCCCTTGAGCGAGTGCATGTATGCACTGTACACTACATATTAGATGTGTATATCTATACACATATTATTTATATTGGAGAAAGCATATTTTCCAGCTGAGCACCGTCTGCGCGCGACTTGCCCGAGGGTAAAAAGGGACGGAGACGGAGAGAGTGAGTGAGAGAGAGAGAGATGAAAATACCCATCAAACATCGGATGATCCTCCGTTGATTAACTTTTACTAATTCAATGCGATCAGACCGCGATGATTCCTCGGGAAAACGCAAATTTTCCAAGTTTACACAATCTCTATATGGGGCTACGCTGGAGCGTAGGAGGAAAGGGAACAAAATGGAATATAAAAATTATAATGCTTACGATCGGGAGTCCGTTATTTTCGGAGGAACGAGCATTTTGTATACCGCCGAGCAATAAATCATCATCTCTGCTTGGGATCAATATTAGCTCCGCGTCAAAGTTCCGCGTTTTCGTGTCCGAGTGGACTGCCTCGTTATTAATTATACTCGTTGAATTTCACGCTCCGAGCACTCCGAATATCATCCCACCATCGGACCAATATCGCATCGGGAAACAAAAAAAAATGCACGCTGAACAAATAACGCGAGGCGATTTTTCATTTTGAGGAAAAAATTGCGATGAAATTTGCAAAGGCAAATAAATGATCCAGTAAATTTCGAGCTCGAGTACTATTTTCGTCAATAATAATTCAAATTTTATCATCATTTATTTGTTATCGCAATTAACGGAAAATTCGCCATCGAGCGCTCTTTCACCGTGTTGCCGCTATTCAATTTCTTTCAATTAATTCGTATTGAGAATTATCAAAACATTAATTATCGAAACGTTAATTATGGACTAATGGGTTCTCGCATGTACGTACAAATATATTTTTTTCATTTATTGTTTATTATTATTTAATAATCGAAACTCTCTGTGACGTGAAAATTTATTATACATTGTTGTTTTTTTTGTAGAATAAAAATAAATAAATCTCCAAACGAGTTTTTCTCTCAGGATTCATAAAAATATACGATTCGGGAATTCCTTTTCAATAAAAAAGTAATGACAACGACAATCAAGCAAGTGTCGAGTGCGATGTCAATCGAATCATGTACGCGGAAGCTCGCTGAAGAATAGTAAATAAATTGTCCGCTCGAGGAGCGACTACAAAAATCACAATGATATTAAGGATGCGCTTGTGTGTGCATCATAGTTCACTAATCCACCGACGTAATCTCCAGAGAGGTATCGGGGCACGGTTCCCTATCGGTTAATCTCCTCACGAAAGAATTACGTGCGAAATGTCGCTATATACGACGTGAGTGATTCTCGATACCGACAATTTTTTTCTCATGCTATTCCGATGACTTGAGAATCCAACCAAGCAAAAGATGAAAATAAATATAAATTCAAAAATCACAAAATGACAAATATTCATAAACACAAATTTATAAATAAAAATCGAATGAAAATTTATTTATCAAAAAATTTTAAAAAAAGTCAGAGTTAGCATTTTTTAAAATATCGAATTTATAGGTCCCGAGTGCTGGTGGTATTTGATAAGAGAGAATCGCGTGTGTATACTGAATAACGCATTGTTGGTGGAGCTAATGCACGCTCAGCTTCGAGCGTATGGGCACGGAGACTGTAATTGAGGTCCGTGTTTGCAAATCAAAGTCATGATGCCGTCTCATCACGCTGGATAGTTTTCTCTTCCCTTTCTCTCTCTTTCATAGCGTATGGACATACATATATATCAATATATGGCTCAACAATGTTCGAACAAATGGTGAACGATGATGATGACGATGCTGATGATTTCGCTGAGAGCAACCATTTTCGCTGAACAAATAACTCTGCGTGTACCCACTGATAACGCATTCTATAATTATCATCTTTCCCTGACCGCATCAATCAACCCTTCGTACGCTCTCCCTGCATCGATCTTCCCTACCCATTAAAATTAATGTGCTTTCTTTCCAGTCTATCATTCCGAAATACCAAACTACGTTTCTAACAAAGTACGTTATTGAGCAACAAGTCTATCAAAATTATAAATTCTTAGAAAAAAACAAATTCAGTATCAATTACAATTTTTATTGAATTATAATTTTTTTTTATTCTGAAATTGTTTTGTTTTTCTGGTGTTTTTGAATATTATTCTTGGTGTTATTTGGAAAATTAGAAAGCTTGGGGACAACGAGCAATTTGCCCGAGTGACGAAAGAATTGCGTTGCGAACAATATTAAACGTTTCAAGGAACGGAGATTCCGGTTTGAGGAAATTTCAGAGGAGACCGTCATTTACTTTTCTCATCACCAGACGTGTCTCGAAGAACTCAATAGTTTTTCCACGTCTACGAAAAATCTCTAAAGCGTGGGAAGGCAACCAAGTAGCAAAAAGGTTTAGGATTATTATTTATATACGAAACACGGTATTAAATTCCACCTCTGGTATATTCATGAAAAAAATCTTTTTCGTCTAAATTTATTTCCTACCGCAATCTTTTTTTATTTTCATGAATTAAAAAAAATGTAAATTGATGAATTGTACACAAATTGCACAATTAATTTGTTCATCTGAATTAAACAAATTTGAAAATTTGAATTAATTTAAAAACAACAAACAATAAAAATGAGCATCGTATGAAAGAAAATATTTTTCTTTTCATGAAGAAATACGAAGTGATGAATACTGAAGAAAGATTTTTATTGGATATCTCAGATTGAAAGATTTTCAAAGATTCTCGATGGTTACGCCAATGGTGCGTAGCGCGGTAGCGAGTCGCCATCCCACACCTGCGAAGACCTCACCGGAACCCCTCGCGCCACCGCCCTCACCGGGAGGCTCGTTCTCTCTCCCTCCCTCGCTTTTTCTCCCGAGCTCTCTCGCTCGTTCTCGCTGCCTCTCATTATCCTGACCTGATCTTCCAAAAGATACACACACCGGGGACTTTCGTTATTTACCAGAGGGGGTCAACGATCAGAAATTGTAAAGGGGGCCCAACGTCGGACCGAGCTAGGGCGAGAGGGGGCGACGCGAGCTCGGTCATTTATTCCCTTTCCCCTAACCTAAAAATCCCCTCGAACCAGGTAAGGGAAGGGAGATTTCACCACTCGAAACGCACCTAAACCTTTCTTTATCCCCTCCTTTATCAAAACGAGATGCATCAGGATGCGTAGTTTCGATCGGTCGACGACACATTTTTCGTTCTTTTTTCCCTCTCTCTTACTCCCACTCTTTTTTCACGGTAACTTTGACGTATTTTCCTTATGAATACAGAATATTTTTTTTACATTTGAGAGAAAAAGAGAGTAGAAAAATGATCGCTGTTTCCCTTCACCGAGACAAATAACACGTGTGTATGTGTACGTATGTGGGTCCACTGTGACGTCTTTTATACAAGAAAAGCCTTTCTCTATAACATATACAATAAATGGATACAATATATCCTGACAATCTTTATGACAATCGTGGGTGACAGGTTCAAGGGCCTTGAAAATGTACTCGCCCTTTTAACGTAGAGAAAAATTTAATTTAAAAAAAGAAGCTTGATTTTCATTTCTCTCTTCCTTCGAGCTGATGAAAACGTTTTCAGCGTCTGGTCATCGTCGACCTCACGTTTTCTCTAAATTACACCCGGCTGGAATACAATAGGGAACGAATTTACTCAAAATAGAAATTACGTTTATTAAATTTAGAAAAATCCAACTACAGCCACACTGATACCAGTAAAATAAGAAAGATAAAAAAATGAGTTCATTATTTTCTGTAAAATTAATCCCTCGGTGTTCGATGATACGTTTACACGTGCAAAAAATGGAAAAATAAAAAGAGGAAGTGAAGAAAATAAGATTGCAAGCCTTCCTTTTGCTTCCCTCTGGCCTGTAACGCCCGTGAGTCGCTCCCGAGCGTGTGGATTTGTGTAAACGCGTGGAAAAGTGTGCGTCGATCGTACGTAAACGGGTGCACACATGCGCGATAATAAACTGTTGCGCCCGGCGGCGTAACCCGACGTGACACACGAACCGGGGAGATCTCCGGAAAAAAAACGCGCGAGAGCGTGCGCGAGGGACGGAGAAAGCGACAGTGGATGATAGAGCGAGAGAGGAGACAGAGACGGAGAGCATTAGAGAGAAGGAGAAAGATTACAGAGTAGTTGGCTAGCTACCGGGCTCTGGTGCTGCGGAACACGTATAAGCTGCTCCGGGTGCGAGAGCGTGTCTGACTCTCGCGAGAGATGCGAAAGAAAAAAAAGAAACGAAGTTAATAACACGGAGAACATTTTTCCAAAAGTGGATTAAAAAAAAGCATGGAATAAAATGTATTTACAAAATAGTATAAAGAATAAAAAATTGTCTGACGGAGTGTTGGATATATATCGGATATATATTCGATCAAAGGATCCGACCGATCGAACTTACGCTTTCGCTACGGTGATTTACAAACCCGGGAGCGAGCTTGAGAATAAAGAACTCTCGGGATGCTTTCTACGCCCGTCCATTTCCACTTTACGATCCTCTATGTGGTTTTTATTATTTTTTATGTTTACTCTAAAAACGCGAAACCCGCAACGATCGATTTTAAGACTTTGCTCATATTTCCCTTTACAGCCTCGACCGAATTCTCGAGTCGAAATATAATTGCGCGATCTTCGAGATTTTGAATTTAAAAACTCACGATATTGCTCTCCAATTTTCATTTTCGCATCGAAAATCCTCTCTGCGAAGCTACGAGCAAAATTCACGATTTTCCATCACCATACGAAAAAAAAAAAACGAGGAAAATAATAGTCGATGCACGTGCGATGAGTCTGACATATGTTTCGATGTATTTTGTTCTCTGTATTTCACTTCGCCGTGAATAACGCGCAACCAGACATGGAGACGTAAAAAAAAATTTTCGTACTCGGTAAGGTGAAAAGGAACCCCCCTCGTCGACTTTGGAATGATAATAGCTCGTAATCCGTCTGGTTGGAATGGCTACTCGGTGCGGTATAATTGGGGTTGGCTCGGCAATAATAGGGGTGGGGATCGAGGGGATGAAAAAAAAAGGAAGGAGAAAAAAAGGTTACCTATATATACACATATACATAGATATATATTATATATCTATACATACACATATACATATATATAGGTGCGTTTATCATGGTACTTCTCATCCCTCGCCTATTATATTTATATACTCGACACTCTGACGTACGCGTATAAATATTGCGATGCCCTCGCACACCTCGGATTCGACACAATGCTCGTCCCGGGCGGGGGGGGAAAAAAGCGGAGGAGAAAAAGTAAAAAGTGCACCATATGGCGTTGCAGGTGGACAAGGAAGCCGATTAGGAACCAGCATGAATTTACATTAATGCTCTTTCGAGTTTACGACGTTTACGTGGATTTATTATTACATACAGTCCGGCTGACCCCAGCAAAGCTCGGACACGGATATCGCTACTCCGTTTGGAATATTCCTTGGATATGAAAAGTCCGACTAATTGGAATGATCGTCCGATCCTACCTGACCCGCATATTTATTCTTCCATTCATTTTGGTCTCTTTCATTTGATTTTTTTTTTATCGTCATTTTTTGTTGTGACGCATCCGAAGCCGTTGGTCAGAACGTGTTTTGTATTTTATCATTTTTATTCAATTATTTATTCATTTTGTTATAAATAAATTTATACAAAAAATTGCGAAATTATATTTTACTATATTTAATTTTTATTTATTTTGTTGTAAATAAATTTGTACACAAAAGATTACGAAATTCGGAACGAATAGAAGATGCTCTTTGCTTTTTCCTCCTCGTTGATGAATTGTTTGACCATGCCGAGAGGATGATGAGTCAGAGGTACTCACTTCGGGCACTCGGGACTCTGCATTCGTTTGCGCGTGCGAACGGTGAAGGATCGAACGCAGGCGCCTTTACTCTCAAAATCACACAAGCCGAAGCCTCGGTAAACGAGAGCGAGAGGCGGGGAAGAGCCATCTCGCTTTTTTTTCTTATACGCTAGGAAGAGCACACTGCGAGTGCAACGGGAACGGGGTGACTCACCTTCCGACTCTCAGGGTTTCCAATTCAGCGATTGCTATATATCCCCCGTCAATTCTTTCTCTGTATACACTCTCATTCCGTCTCGTCGCCTACTTTTTTACCGATTTCATTCCTCACACAGGTGTACGCGGGCCTTTTTCTCATTTTTACAACAATTGATTCGATACTCATATAATGATTCGCTTCCTATTTGAAGAGCTTCGTATGCGCAATGAATGTAAAAATTAATATTCCACCTGTGTATCTCTCTCGATACTGCAGTCTTTTTCGACGGGACAAACAAAGTCATTACGATTTATGAACTGAGTGTAAACATAGGAAACAAAAGTGGAGAACATAAGGCGAGGGAAAGGTGCGCGCGTTTAATCGAAAAGTCAGTCCATCAGAGGCTCGTGAACGAAGAAGGGAAAAACGGAATCAGAGTCAATTATGATTGGGGTGTCTACCAAGTATATATTATATTCTGTCAACTTCGGTATGGCTTTTTACTTTACCTCTTTTACATGTGAACCTGATGTGTCCTTGATTTATGATGTAATTTCGAATTCAGGAATAAACACATTTTTTTATATTCTCTAGTACGTCGTTAATGTGTTACGTATAACATGATTATTTATTTTATAATTTAATCTCGTTTTGGAAATTGATTATTCAGTTAGTTTAGCGGAAAAATGATTTGTCGGAAAAAAATGTGGGAGAAAATTGTGAAGGGTTGAAAATAGATGAAGTGGAATTGGACGAATGTATACAGACCAGAAGTTTTTCGAATCAGAGTCAAAAAATAAGGAATCACAAATAAAATATCATTATTATTTATTATAATAAATTAATCCTCGAAAATTTATTATTCAGTTGATTTCTATGGAAATAAAATGCCTTTTTTTGGATAAAATCTCGAAGGGAGTTGTGAAGGGTTGAAAATAGATAAAGCAAAATTGAACGAGTGTGCATGGAGAGCAGGTTTTGCGAATAAGAGTTAAGAAATAGGGAATAACAGCAGTCGAAGGGTTCGGATGCAAAAGTCGCAGTGAGACGGAAAAGCAGAGGCGCGCGACATCTCGACGCCGCCGTGCGTGCGGCATGGATGAAGGGAGGATGCGGAATTTTATGTCCCGTAACTCCCTCGGGACGCGCATACAGGGCCTGCGAGCAGAGAAAAAGATAAAGGGAGAGAGCAAGAGAGAAAATCACGAGAATAGAAACAAAGAGTCGAAAAAAAGGAAGAGTTCCATTCCTCTCTTTATTTATTTTTTATTTTTATTTTTTTTCTTATGCTTTCTGCATGTACCCTCATCTTACGATGTCCACACCAAAAAGCCATACACGAATAAAGGAAAAAAGCTCGCACGGTATTGCATGGGAGAGGGGAAAGAAAAGTGGAGAAATTCGAGGACGCTTCGTGTCGTCGAAACGAAAGAATTTGTGGCATTCCCGAGACCGTGTGTACTCGAGAAGTGGCTGCGAGAGGGGGCGAGGGGTGCAAGCGAGAGCAGGGGATAAAATCGTCCACGATTCGATTTCATTAAGACAAAATTAAATCCCATTCTGTCCGCGTCAATCGTCCAACTATTTGCTTCCACCATCGTTCCCAGTGTCATTCGATCCTTGCGACTTTTATTCTCCTACGTACATTGAGGACGAAGAATCACAAATACCGAGGAGAAAAGGTATATTACTCGACAACGAAAATCTTTTCATTCTGACTACACGATTTATCACTTTTCCTCCTCTGCGTTATTTTTTCTATTATGATACAAATCATATAGTAAAAGAGTAAAATAACTTCAATAAACGTTTAATTCCAGTACTGGGAATATTCTTTAGTTGTACTTATATAGCAATTACCATATAAGAAATTTCGAAATTTTCGTCAAATCAGTCTGAAGGGTGACTGAAGGGGTTGAAAATCAGAATTGTGGATTAGAGACTTTATGGGACTTTTTGTATATGTATAGAATGCATACAATATATAATACATACATAATATTTGTTTTATTAAGAATTGAAGGGCGAATATGTATATTTATGAAACGTCAGTCGCAAGGCTTATTGAGTTTCATCATTACTTTTCATCTGATGAACATCATGATTTTTGATTGGTTTGGAAAATAATTATAAAAACGTTTCATTCGAAAGTTTTTATTCATAAGATTTTCTATAAATAAAATTATCAAATACGTTACAAAAAGGGTATACAAAAATGCAAATCATTTATTTGTTTCTATACTTCAATCAATATAATGAAATGGAGTTAATAACGACGCGTCGATGCTTTTCCACTCGAAGGGAAAATCTATGCATGCCTGTTTATTAATAGGGACTTTGGTCGCTTCCTGAAACGTATTTACGTACCAATAAGCGTAAAATTGGCCTAACTGCTCGCAAGCCGAACAGCGGCTGAGAGTGCGAGCGAAACGGGGATATAGAGAAATTGGTAGAGCCGGGCAATCGCGAGTAATTGAATTCACCTTTGAACAGGAGAAGCTGATGCGCTCTCCGGGATGAGGGAAAGCGCGAGATTTAAGCTCTCTCGCTGGCAAGCTTCGAAATAGGAGAGCAACGCGATAGCGATGACGGTGGCGGAGTCTTCTCTTCTCGTGTATGAATATTCAATTCCTCAATTTGCCTCGCGAATATTCTATCCTCGTAGAGCTTCAATTTGCTAACGTCAAAGAGTACGGAGAGAGAGAGAACGCCCGCGAGTATGAATGTGTCAAAGCCGCGTACGCCAGAGTTTACACGCATAAAGGCATAAACGCGATATATTCCAACAAAAACAGTCTTCTCCCTCCCTCCGTAACGAACGACTGAATGCTGAAACACATGGACTGCGTATGGTGCATGAAAAGGTTTCCACAGCGAGAACTATATAGACTCCCGACGAATTAAAACCCCAATTAACCAATGGCGATCAAATTCCGCAGGATCCAGAGACTCTTGACCTCTTCTCACTGACGGTCGTTTTAAAATTTATAATCTGCTACAGTTTATACCGATATTAACGCTGCGATGATCATGCGGACGCGTAAGAAGCTGAAGACTCGCCGTAATCAAAGTGACCGAAAAAGCTTTGAATTTGCAACTTTATATTTTTAATTAAATGAAATTTTATTTAATTCAAAGGCCTCTCTCAAAAAGAGCTCGCTTTCGGTCGCGTGGCGTTTATTTTGTGTCCCGATGAAATTCCCTGATTTATTCAGTCGAGGGTAAGCCATCGGTGCATTTAGGTAGCCGAATCGTCATCCCGGCGTTATCGCTCGAAAACCCAGTCAAATCGAATACACTCTGGATGTATGAAAAATGCAAAGAGGAGGAGGAGGAGGAAGAGGAAGAGTGAACAGGGGATATACGAGTTCCAAACCCAAATTACTTACACCGGGTGATTACAATCAGTTCACCATTCATCAGAGAAAATGGCTCTCATCTCCCTCTCTTTCATTTTTTATTTCACTCTTTGTCTTCGTCGTATGCGCTTTTTTCGAAACAACCGGAGAAATTATGCGCTAATTAGCGTGTCAATTATCAAACGTTGTCAATTTCCAGATTCTTCAAATTGCAGACACATTTTTCATTTCTTTATTTGTAATTTTTGACGAAATAGAAATGCAGTAACCGAAATCAATGAAGTTGGAAATTCTTTTGAGCTGATTTCATGCATTGGATGAATTTGAGTTCATTAGTACTTTTGAATCAATTTGATTGCTATTTTTTTTAATTGTCCAAGATAAAATCGATTCGATGTATTTCATTTATTTCCAAGAAAATTTATTTAACACCGCTTCGTGACAGATTTTGATGACTTAATTTTTAACTTTTAAAGATTTTTCAACAAATCATGTGTAAAAATATGTAAAAATTAAGTCATACACATAATATTTGCGAATGTAATATATTTCTGATCTCTCGGAATGTAATACTACAACTGTGCGGCTATACCATCATCAGAAACTTATTTCAGTGTAGTTTTTTTTCTCCAGAAAATGAATTCATGAAAAAAGAAGTTATCGCACTCTCGAAAAACTGAAAATTAGTGAACGGCCGGAAACGGAAATGCAATCTCGCAGTGATGTATGAAACAAAAAATAATGAAAATAATAAGAATAACAGCAGTAAAACTCAAAGACGGATGAGGAAAGCTACATATGATTCAGTTTATTGCAATCTAAACGACAATCTAAATCAGCGTATTCGCACGCCGGTTAAAAAAGAATGAAATGCTCTGCAAGAGAAAAAAATGAATTGGGTGCAAAGTACCAGCAAACTAAAATTTGCATCAGGAACCGCGGACTCGACGAGCGACATTTCCATATAATTGGTACAATATATCAACAAATAAAAACATTGTTTCGCAATTATTTCCTTTTTATTTTCATTGCATAATTTTTTTCTCCACGTAACGCCTCTTGTCAAATTTTCTTCTCGTATTCCTTATCATTTACTTATATTATTTTTGCCAATTTTTCGCCTTGTTCTCGCACGCGGCATATTTCGTGCTCTATAAAAAGTTCGCGCGACAGAAATTGCACCACACGCGCGTCCAGACGTTTCTCCGAGTAATTATCCGAACTAATTTTAATTGCAGCGGGCGATGTTGGGCCCGCGCGCGTGCAAAAGCGCCGTACATTTGCGCGCGGGGAAACAAAGAGCGGATGAGCGAATTCCCACGTGATGCACGCACACGTCCGGAAAAGTGCATTAATAAAAAGATAAAAGAAATGTTAAGGCGATGCGAAACGGTCCGACGTTGTTTATAAACACGTACGCGTGTATATATAATGAGGCAAAAAGGGTGGTAACATATATAGCTGCGAGAATCATTCTCCATGTCGACCGTGATGCGTGATTATTTCGCGTTTTTTTAAATCCCCTCTTTAAAGTCAAAATGGTACAGCTTTTTGTCTTGGCTAAGCCTAGACATCGGCTCAATCAAGAGTCGACAAATTTTATTTTTATTTTTATTTTCCCAAATTTATTTTATTATAAATTTTATTATACTTTATCAATATAATATCGCTTGTGTTTTTTAAAATTGTTTGGAATATTTTATAGAATATTTTCAATTCTTCATCCAGGCGCTGATGATTTGGATTTTGCAGTTTTATCAAATGTCAATAAATTCATGGAGAACAAAGCACTTTACTCCACGCAGAGATGGCCGAGCTATCGGTGCGGTTTGTACGAGCGGTCACCCATCCCAGTATTGAATATCGATGAATGCGAACTTGCCTACATTTTTGTTAGATCAGTCAGCGCAGTATTTCGATTTTATATGAAAATCGTCGGGTTCCTTTCTTTATTAATAAAAAATTCGAAGCTCTCGGGAGTTGAAATTCGCATTGTCCATTTCAGGTCTTCGATTATTTAATTCCGTTTTGACAGCGGGTGTGGAATGAAAAAAAAAAAACAACAACGAGAGAGCTCTGACAATTCTTCTGTTTTCGTTACCTTTCATCTGCATTTTTCCCGGGGTTGAAATGCCGTTGCGTATTCAAACGGGAGATATTAAAAATTCAACGGGATTCCCCGGAAGTGCGAATCGCGGCTCTCGTTGCGGAAATCGTCCGATTCCAAAGCTCGAGGTCGAAACACAAAATTGAAATGGCGAAATCGCGAACGAAATTCAGGATGAAAACACCATCATGAATGCGAAACCGCCTGAATAAATGAATGAACCAAATATTTCGTTTGATAAAGTCATTAGTGAAAAATAAACGAAACAAATTCCACGTGGAACGAAACGAAAACTCATCTGTCACTTTCATCGTCGGGATGAGTTCACTCCGATCAGACAAAATGTAATGACCTTCCAAATGTCTCTATACGGGTATATTATTATTATAAGCGGTCTCATATCTGATTTCGAATCGGAAATTTACGAATTATCGCTGACATCGAGTGCCAGACGTCCGAAACGTTATAGATGGAAAAAAATTCGGACGATCCACGGTACCCACTGCGAGATCGTAAATACAAGAAAACAACCGCGACCGAGGGGTGATTTTTTTTATTCCGAGCCATTTTTTCCACCCTGCATGCTTTTGTAACCTTTTTTTGAGGAAATTTTGTCGCAAGTTAAACACTGCCTCGCTGTGAAATGTGTGTAATGACACCGACACTGACGCTCAACGATCGGTGACGGGAAAGAAAAAAAATGGTCAAACTCGTCCCTTTTGCGCTCGGACTGATAATCGCGCCTGGGGGACTCTCTCGTCAGGAGATAAGCGTTTTTTCCTTCTCGTCTTCCGCATTTCCGTATATTTTTTCTCTCTGTTTTTCGAGCTCCGCGCGCGGGTGAAAATCGAAACTCGCAATAATAAAACCAAATTATACCCGTCATATGGATAATAATTCGTTGTACTTTTTTTATCCCGCAAAGATCCATTCGAACCGAGTCTGACAAAAACAAGAGTGCGAGGAAAATTTATAGATTTAGAATTTTACTTGACATTTTTTCGCGAAATATAAATACAAACCGAGACAACGAATTGTTCGTAATTAAGGCACGCCTCGTCGCGTTCGTTAATTACGACTCGTCAGACAAATTCAAAGTCAACGAGCGGAATTGTTTAAAATTTTCTTTCTGCATTCTCTTTTAATAATTCTGTTGACTTGAAAAAATGTTTTTTCACCATCAACAAATAAAATATTTATAAATTAATATAGAATTTTCATACGTTTATAACTAAAATAAAAATATTAAAAATTATTTAAAAAATAATTAGAAAAAAATAAAAAATGTATGAACTAACAAACTGAATCTAATTTCAAATTGATTTGACTAAAAAATATCACGATGGATTTTACGATGAAGTATTAATATTCTCAACTGCCACGTGCGCTCGACCTAAATCCTCATACATTTTTTTATTTCATATTTGATGAATTCTCTTTGCGCTTCCCTCACCCAGGAAAACAAATGATGCGTCGGTCGCGTAATCGTATTGAGTTGTCGAGAAAAGAGGAGAAAGTTCCGAATAAACCCAGAAGGGACTGTTTCTTCTCAATTCCTCTCTTTCGATCCTTTTCTTCGTTTCGTCACCAGGATTTTAATCTCGTAATGTCAAAGCCGCTGTACAGCGACGCGCCAGGATCCGATCATTAATCAATCTGTCATATCGATATTAATAGTACAAGCTTTTTACGAATATTATCAGCTCATGCACACCGTTCTGGAACTCGTGAAAATGCATTTCATTTCTATCATTTCTATACTCTCCCCTTGTGCATATATACGTTCGTTTGTTATTCAAGCTCACGGCCGCTCTGAGTCTCAGCATAACGACTTGTCGTTCAATTGTCATGCAGGTTACAAAATATTCGAGTCAATGTGTCAAAGAGTCAACAAATTCACTCCAACGAGCCTTATCTCTTTTTTTTTAATCATAAAAGCCCATTGGACATTCAAAGTGTTCTTTTACAATTATCGTACATTGAGAGAGTGTCGCGAGTTTTAAAACCGATGGAGACGTGACTCTCAGCGATGAAGAATTGAAACGATTAGCGGGTGAGTGCCAGCTTTTATTTTTTTCTCGTCTCTCTCGTCTAGGCGAGTTATCGGTTAACGAAGCTAGTCAGAGAGAGGCTCTGTCTCGGTTTTTTCGAGGCATATGTGTGCACACACAACAGAGAGCGGACCTGCCTGCCGGAAACGACGGGAGTCTAGAATGCGCTGGAATTGTGCATGTGCGCGTAGACTCGAAGAAATAAAAAGTACGGAAAAAAAGGAGAAGAAAAGGAGGGATCCGCCCCTTGGGTCCGAGGCCCCCTTTTCCGGCCTCACGTGGGGGCATTTCTTCAACGTACGCTCGAAGATGAGTCATGGCCCCTTGAGCTAAAAAGACTCTGAGAGAAAAAAAAATGAACCGGTACCGCGTTGCTTTTTTTTTTCTTCTTCACCGAGTAGAAAGATGAGTCCCCTTCGGAAGTAACCCCAACCTGCGTAAAGCGTTAAATATCTATACATATTTACAGTACTGCGAGAGTTCCTTACACGTGCATGACTCTTAGTCATCGACCACACTTTTTTTTTCCTCCTCATCTCTCCCTATTTTCTTGCAACCTTCTCTCCCCTCGGTGAATGACAGTACCCGCAGTCTGGCCTAAGAATTCCCACTCGCGGAAGGGTTAAACAATTTTTTTTCGCAATTTCGCAAATCCGTTAATTTTTTCAAATTTGTCATTTTTCATTTTGCACCTCGTTTGATTGATGTGTGATTTTTCTGCTTTAAAAATTGATATAATTCGCTGGTTTTATAATTGCAAGTGCAAAATCAAATTAGCGCAATATCTTTATGTATATATCTCCATCTCTCCCTATTTTCTTGCAACCTTCTCCCCTCGGTGAATGACAGTACCCGCAGTCTGGCCTAAGAATTCCCACTCGCGAAATGGTTAAAAAACATTTTTTTCGCAATTTCGCGAATCCGTTAATTTTTTCAAATTCGTCATTTTTCATTTTGCACCTCGTTTGATTGATGTGTGATTTTTTTGCTTTGAAAAATTGATATAATTCGCTTATTTTATAATTGCGAGAGTAAAATCAAATTAGCGCAATATCTTTGTTTGTATGTGTTTTATCTTTTTCTCGTTATCGAGAATTGTCCGGGAATGCGGAGCGAGGCTCGAAAATGCGTCATTTAATAATTTCCAAGTACGGGGTTCGTGGGGAGTTCACGCTCGGCTGCTGATCCACGGCAAAGTGATTCAGAAGTACGGTGCAGGGCTTTGTCTCTATCTCTCTCCATTCTCCGTGTGTCTCGGTATTCCGGATTTTCTATACGCGGCTAATTCCGCATAGCGGTGCGCGAGCGATAAATTGCTCTGTCATTTCGAGCCTAAAAATTGCCTCTCGGACGCTATTCAGGATGCGTGTACCTCGTTTTTTTCCCTTCTTTCTTTTAATTCCTTTGCCTCTGGACTGGATGAAAGAGAGCTTGCACAATCGGACGTTGCACCGATGACGCATCCGTCCGACATCCGCGCTATATACGACGGGGATAATTCACAGGTGACACAACGAGAGAGACTCCCAAGTTTTACTCAATTTTCAAGGATTGAATCATAATATTGTTTACCATCCGGAACGTGCGTATATATAAGTCGATTTCCTTAATTTATTTTGTTTACCTGATAAATAAATATGTTTGGAAAAAAAGAAAATTATTGACTGATATTCGTTAATATTTGCTCTCTCTGGCATAAGGTAAACATTCCAATTGATCGCCGATGTCCCAATAGTTAAATATTGATATAATTGTTTACTTAACCGACTTTTTCGAAAAAATCGTGAAAATTTTTGCCATAATTTTAATCTCAATATTTTTGAGAGCGAAAATAATATCTGGATGCCAAATAGCTCTTTGTGTATTCTTATTTTTATTTGATATAGGTATTGAACAAAAGAAGAAATTATATATGTCTGCATATGTGTAGGGTTGTGAGTAAGAGAAGGATGAAGAGAGAATCGTGTGTGCATCGGGGATTGTTGGCGGGTTGATCGGGGAGTTCTCGGTAAGAGGGCCTAAAGTCCGAGAAATCGTCGACAAATTCCAAGAAACGAAACTCCAGCCCGATGGGGACTCACTCTGTGCCTCTTCCCTATATACCGTTCATCTGTTCTTTTTACTTTTTTCGTCTCCTTTTCTCTTCTCTCTCTCTCTCCTTTCTTCAGGACCTTTGCTTAAGAAACATGGAGGCGATGCCATAAAGCGATGGACTGAAGAGACCAGTTTTGCCGGAGTTTTCGCCCCGCATTATGTGCGTACAAGAGAGCTGGAGGGAATCATCGAAAAAAAGGGAGCTCCAGATGTGGTCAAAGGCACGAAAGGAAAAAAAGAGCCCATTTGGGCCCGAAAAGCGTCGCTCTCCCGCCCCGCTCGCCTCTCCTCAGCCTCGTCTTTTCGACACCCGATCGCGAGACTACCGATTCATTTCATTCTTAATCTTGCCCTTTTCCCTCGATATTTTCCCTCTCTCTCGGAAGTTCTAGCCCCGGGTCCGCAGGACTGACAGACGAGCGGACAAACAGAGACGGCTCGCGTTTCGCCCTCCTCTCGCATTTTTCTTTTCCAAAATACTGCGCAGTTCGCCCCCACTTTTTTCCTCATCATTCTTCCCCGGGCCTCTCTGACCTTCAAAAAAAATACTTTTCTCTCTTTTTCACTCCTCTCCTATCTTCTAATCTCAACGACGCTTCAAAATACGAAACTTAGATTCAAAATGAAGCAATAAAACGAGGAAAAATCACATTTGGAAAAATTTATTGCATTTCTAAATTAATATGTGTGATAAATTTTTGCCATTACGAGATGCAAAAGATTTTTTTTAAATATGTAATGTCATGTAAAAATGTGATAAACAATCGCACCCTATAAAAAATTGCATGAAATTTAGTCACATTCAATTTCAGCACCTTGGAATCAATTTAAATTATTTTTAATTAAAAATACAACAAAAAAGTTCCAACAAATTTATTTTGATATATAGAAAGTATACATTTTTTTCGGTGCATCGTATCCTCATAGTAAAAATTGAAAAATAACATCAACAAAACTTTAATTTGTAGACCGAGCGACAGATACTTTTTCTCCCCAAGGAGTTATGTCTGTGTATTATACATGCGTAAATGTATACCTGAAGAAGTCGAGACGGGAGGGAGACGCCTCGGAGGGAAGAAAGACAGGTTCGAGGAGGGTCGATTCGACCTGTTACGACCTGCTCGATCCTGCAGGTGTATCCTCGGGGAGCTAGCGTTTTTCGAGAGCCCCAGCAACGCTTTTTCTTCGAGCCAAAAATACAGAAAAAAAATGTCTCTCCTCCGTCCTCCCACAAAAGAGACTCTGAATAGAAACTGCGCACTTTGCTGCATGCGAGTGGACGAAAATACGTTACGAAAAAAGATGTAATAATGACAGAGTGAAAAAGAAATAGTATGGCGACGAACGGAAAAAGGAAAACAGAAAAATAAAAGAAGAGAGAAATACGAAGTCTAAAAGCAGGGAGTGTGGTACCCCCTGCGGAGTGTCACATCCCTCGAGCGTGCGATAGTCACGCTTGCGAAGAACTCGAGGCGGTCTAGGTCAGGTTTCGCGTTAAAAGATGTCGAGAATCCAGCAATCCCTCTTCAAACAGAAGCTCGGCAGAGACACAATATTTATTTTAAGGGTGCGTGTTTATTTTATTTTTCGTGTTTTAGGCACAGTTTAATGACTTGAACATACGAGATCGTATACACATCAGCACAGCCTTTAAATTCATCTGCATTTTTTGTTTTTGGTGCACGAGACAAAAGTATAAATATTAAAAAAAAATTGTATAGGAAATGAAAAAATTATGGAATAAATCCTTTTTTTGCAATTTTTTTTCAGCGATCTCGTGAATATTTAATTTCCGGCAGCAGGAAAATCGTTGATGAAACATCACGTCAAGAAATGACAACGAGAAGTAGAATCGAGCCTTGACTTGTTTTAATAATAAATTTAATAGAGAGAAGAGAAACGAAATGAAAATAAAAAGATAATTATGGGGGCCGGTTCGAAGGTGGGTTTTTGTACAGCCAAAAATAAAAGAAAGTGGCGACGTCTCGGAGTTTTCGTGCACAAGCGAACACACTTCTATGTATTCCTCACGAAATAAAAATGTTCACATAAACAGGTACATTATTAATCTTGGATCCAAAAAGATGAGGGCTGGAGTGAACGAAATGGAGTAAGAGTAGCCAGAGATGCACTGAAAATAAAAGATAAACAACCGAATGCAAAATAAAAATTCGTTTGTCGTCTGATATGCAACAAAAAAAATCAAAAAATATATAATCATAGCATCAAATGACAAAAAAGTTTAACAATAAGAGCCGAAATCGAATGTATGAAATGTTTTCAATTTTCCAGCACTCGACTCTGGATTAAATCACTCTCAAGGAAGAAAAATCAGATGAAATAATAAACTTGTGTTTTTTTTATTTGTAACTACTGTAAAACGACTTCTAGAATGTTTCTGCATGTGTAAACACGCCCGCGTTCTTTGCCTACTCACTTGTGTGTCTGCACGCACGGTATACGTATAACGCGAGCATTTTTAGCTGCGGTTTAACTCCGCTGTATATATATATGTATGGATAAAATTCGCTCTACGTCTTCGCGTAGTGAAGCGAAAGCGCCCGAGACAAAACGTGATCGCGATCAAGACTCGATCTTTGTCGTCGCGGTCGAATGACTCTCGTCTGCAATTATTGCGCGAATACGTCTATTAAACGGCCGAGGTGCACGATCTCGTAACTTATTCATCAACGCTTCGTTTAAATCTCAATATTTCTTACTTCGTCAATTTTAATTTTTCTTTTATGCGCATTCTCCGATACTTTGATTTTTTCCTTAAAAGTATATATTTTCTGTATTGTTTTTCTTTATCTTTGATTAAAAATTGTATTTAATTTTATTTTTATCTGATATAAAAATGATTCTCTCCATTGGCCATTTATCTTAGCAAATTTTTTATAGCTTTTTCTTCTTTTATTTTATTTCTATTAAGAATTAGAGGATTTCTATGAGAATCGGTATAAAGAGTTTTGAAACGGAGAAAAGAATTTTTAATTTATTTCACCGTCGAAATGAATCATCACCAGATTCATTCCCTTTTTGTTTCACCGATTTGAGAACTCTTTCACCAACCTTTCGAGACTCTCCTCAAAGCTCCGACTTTCCTCTCGTGTAGTATACATATCCACCTTCTCTAGGTAAGCGAACCTGCTCCCCCTTTACATATATACACGTATATACCTTTTTTTTCGTTATTTCTCGAGAATCTCACGTGATTCATCTGGCTTCTGAGTAACCTGCTCCATTTTGCGGATCGGCATTTCGTCCCGATGAGTCAATGTGGATACTCGACACTATACATATATATATCTATTAATAGATATCGACGATCTTGAGCCGTTTTGTAAAATCAAAAAATCGGAGAGATATCTGGACAGGAAATTACTGAACCTGTTTGAGGATGATGCAATTCGTTGAAGACGTTGTGCCAAACTATATACGTATATTTGTTTTAAAAAAACGTCAATTATAAATAATATATATTACAAAAATATATTATCCAACATAAAGAAGAAATTTTTATCAATAAAATTAAATCCTATTGTCTTGTTTTTTTTTTCATTTATATAAGTGTTAATTCACGTAAATCATTCGAAAGGACAATTTTTCACAAAAAATTTATACATCTAGAAACTTGCCAACGATCAACGTATCCAGAAAACGTAAATTTTAGAACGTTTGTTCGAAATTTATCTACCAAAAGAGTTTTTTGAAAACTGGTTCCTAATGAACGAGGAAGATGAGTAGAGTGAAATCTCGATGCTGTCTGATAAAGCGGAGGAGTGTGAACGGGTGTGCAGTATAGAGTCAGAAGAGAAAAATAAAAATAAAGGAGAGAATTGAACAAAGACGCGCGTTATCGTTCGCGAGAGATAGGCTGAGGGCGTGAGTCACGATCGGCCGAATGGACCAATCCCAATCTGCGGAGAAACGGCGAGCATATTGCCGATTGGGTGCTCAAAAGTGGCGTGTTCCGAAACGATTTTGCATTGGCTGGGGAGCTTGCATCTTTCTTTCCTTCTCTTTTTCTATTTCTCTCCTTCTCATCCCAATATTACGTTTCCTCGATACCGCGGTTGTCACGCTCTTTTGCATCCCATCGCAGCTGAACACTTTCGTACGTCAAAGTCTTATCTAAATTACGCGATTTGATCTCGATGATCAACGCACGAAATACGAATCTCAGAGCTGCGACAAAACAATCGCTGCAGTAATAAATAAATCAAAACAAATGGAAAATCAACTGTTTTTTCATCTCAACCTCATTTAAAAAAAACACATTTTATTCGGTGTAAAAAATATGCACCAAAAAATAGGACACAGTTGAATGAAGGAAAAGAATGTTTTGAAATTCACATTTTTGATGTTCGAGCTACAATACGTCCGTGAGGAAAAAAACGTAAAAAAATAGAAGAGAGATAAAAAATAGACATTCTTTGTTCGTGCAGGCTTTTAAGATGGGCTTTTAAGGTCGAGAATGTTATTAAAGTTCGCGACGTCTGACCACGGTGACGATGAGCTTTCCTCTGTGGTCTCGGGCAAACGTATACGATGGACAAGTATATGTATAAGAACCCGGGGGAAAGGGGAGAGGAAGTCGACTCGCGAAGTCGATAACGATTCTTGTTATTCTACGTGAGGCTTTCTCGTTTTGTAATGGCCACTCTCAGTGATTGATGTCGGTCACTGCGTATTTTACAGGCCTACAAACCGCAAAGAATTCGGACCGCAAAACTCGTACGATCCTCGTAGAAATTTTGTATGCGCATATACGATAAGAAATCCACATCGCTCGCGAGAGACTTCTCATCCGCGCGCGGATATTCTCCCCTTTATCTGCACGTGTGTGACGAAATTTCGGTAAAGAATTTCGAATGGCGATCAATGCTGTAGTGTACGTCAAATCTTTTTATCGGCCAGCGATGACAGTATTTTTTTGGAAAAAATAAAAAGTGGAAGGAAAACAGCAGAGTGACCGCACGAACCTCAAAAATAATTGGGTCACGATATCGGAAAAATAAAATTCCGTGGAGGATTTTTTTTTTATTGTGTTATGTTTGTAAAAAGCAGGTTACTGTTTCATGAGGTATTTTCATAACCTAGAGAAAAAAATAATAATTATTTCATTTTTTGATGATTTTTATTTTTTTTAAATGATGAGAAAATTTTAAAGTTTACAAAATGAGAAAATAATTTTAAAAACTGATTTCTTATTGTAAAAAATAAAGAAAAAGATTTATCGAAAATAGAATTTCGCAAAATTGTGAAATATTCTTGTCAATTTTTTCTCTCGAAGGTAGAACGCACATATGCGCCCACGCGTCAGCGGTGGTCTCGTTCTAAATATAAATTTAGTGGTCCTCCTCCTTCGTTTCTCCTTTTCGTATTTTCAGCCTCGCGGAATTACCGGTTTTGCTCCGCTGCATCTTTCATCCTTCTCCGCCTCGAATGTCGACTTCGAATTTTCAGATATGCTCACGGGCAAGGGACACGCGTGTCTCCGATCCTTCATTGATCGAGACTCCAACGTACGAAAAAAAATGAAAAAAAAGAGAACAGGTCCCACCGAGATTTGAACTCGGATCGCTGGATTCAGAGTCCAGAGTGCTAACCATTACACCATGGAACCCCGACGTCTCCTTTAATACGAGATTTTTTATCTCGCAATTCTTTTATAAAATTCTTATATTCACTATTAAATAAACAATTTAATATTTTAATAAATCAGCAAGTTAAATATAGCAGAGAAATGAGAATCGCAGAAAAATAGGAAGGAAGGTCTCTGACATGGAAAGTAGCGTGACAAAATGTTATTACGAGTCGTGATTCATCGAGTTCTGTTATCGAGAAGGTAGACAAGAATGATGGGAGAAAAGGAAAGAAAGATAGGAAAGAAAAAAGATAATTTACGCGATTCGGTATAATTTTAAACTTGCGCGTTTTCATGCGCTTTCAACGACACTTCCGTTATACTTTTTCCCCATTGCGAATGAGCTCTGTGAAATAATGTCAGAATAACTTTAGACATTCAGCTTTTAATGTAATGTGGGTCATTGACCGTTCGCAGACTTATATAGATTGATCCAATATCAATTGAAATTCAGGATCCAAGCGGGGAGTCGCATTATCCGTAACGATGGCGAAAAACTTTAAACGAGAAAAGTTGAACCATTTCGCATCCCTCGGAACGAGAAAGTGGACCAAAAATTGCTATTTTTTTATTATCATGAGTAGATATTTTCCGACATTTACTTTTCATATTTTTTAGTAGTTTTTGCGTTAAGTACAATTTGACCCATCTACTCTTTTTCGTTGCAAAAGTGCTAAGGCAATGGGACAGGTCAACATCATCTCACAAATTTTCAGTCAAACAGTTCTTAAAGTTCGATGTTTTTTCGGTGTTGATAAAATTATTAATTCTTACAAAATTTAATGTTGCAGATCTTGGTATTTTGCTTTCGATCTCTACGGTGGCCATGTTTGAGAATAATTTGTTAAAAAAAAATTTTAAATCCAGCGTTAAAGTGTAATTAAACTTAGAAGGTGGAATTCTGCACATCATAATTTTGAAAAATGCTGGACGTATCACATTCTCAGACATATTGCGATAATACCTAGCAAACAATATTTGCGATACTTCCAGAATTTATTTATTACTGTAAGTGTAACCGAAAGTAGTGTACCCGTGGTCGATGTTGAATTTTCGTGGTCCGACAAGTTGAGCAGCGATGAACGCTACCAATGTTTGGATTGAATGATTGGATGGGTGACCACTTAACTCATTTTGTATTGATAGACTGGTCAACGCTTAGCTGGAGGTGGTTTTTTCTGGGTTTTTCGAGGTTCGACAAATTCGAAAAACCCAAAAAAAACATCACCGACAATATCGAGTGCGATACATCAGATTAGGAAGTAAATCGGTTGCGGACGCAATCTGGTAGGAAAAAGTAGAGATAATGATAAACAGGAAACAATATGATGTAGGTCAAATGGCTGTAAAAACCCAAAAAAGACAAGTCCAAAGTAAACGTCAATAACCGCAACTATTGCCAATGTTACATCTAGTGAACAATTACGTCAAAATCCTGCTTATGTTTTAACTTTGTTCACTCGTTATGGTATAAACTGGGTACAAACTATATAAACTATCTGATATGTGATGGCGTTGGACGTTTGAAGACAAATCGTCAATTGTGGACATCTCCAGTGTTCCACCTCTAGTCACTCCATCTCTACATTTCTGCATCAAGAACTTGTCTTATACAACAGTAATGCCATTTATGGGAATGATCTGTCCATGACATTCAGCTGTTTCTTCCATACTTATACGTCACCTGGTACACCTTTCCCTCCACCTAAAGGATTTCGTTACCATTGGTATACATAAGTATTGCATATCTTCAAAGTCTCCATTCTGTAAAAGGAATAGTAAAAAAGGTTTGATGAACCTCATTCTCTGATGCATTGCGATAATAGGGTATAAACTATCCGATACAGGGTCGCGGTGAGCGTTCGAAGGCAAATTCTCGGTGGAGTACGTCTCCCGTGTATCAGAGCTCTGGTTACGCTATCTCTCTCTTTCTCTGTCGGGAACTTGGCCTATACAGCGGTAATGTCATCTGTCTGTAACGTCATCCTTGGTAGTCCATGGCTCCATAACACCGTCCGAATAGGGAGTTTGTTTCTCTCTCGAGATCCACCTGCTGTATGGATCCAGCCCTTTAGTCCATATAATCCGATATCCAGTGTCCAATCTCTCTCCCTTATTCTCTCTCTCTATACGTTTGTCAACTGCAAGACACGAGAATTAGCCTCGTCCCACTGGATTCTGTATCGTCTCCCAGCTAACCATCTTTGGATCATCAATCGTCCGGATCATCAATCCACCTCTCGACGAACCACTTGATTTACGACAATTGTCCAAACTTCCCCCCCTCCGGGCACGTCCTTTTGGCGATTGTCTCTCATATTCCACCATTCACAGCATTTTTCGACACTTGATCATAATATATGGAACGAACCTACCAATACTTCACTATTTACGTCACATCTCAAAGCCACAAACGTCCTTATTTTTCCTTCCTACTATCTATTATTTTATCGGTTTACATTTTTCACGACACTGTTCAATATTCAGAGGCATAAATTGTACAAATAACATCCAAAAATACTGAACCTTCGACCGAATATTTATTTTTTTATGTTCTTCACCAACAAGGATTTCCATTTTTTATAAGTAGTAAAAAGAGATTATGTATTTGATATTAAGAAAAATAATAGTACCCATGATGTAAATACTTGTAATAATAAATATATGAGGCATTCCACCCCATTTCAGACACCATCTAGCTTTTGCATCTCCGATTTTCTCCATAATTTTTTGTATTTTAGTATCTATTGAAAGAGGC